>BMAO01034965.1:0-243434 GCA_019973975.1 Trichonephila clavata
TAGAAGTTTCCTACCCTCTCCTCCCCCTTTTTTTGTACCTTTCTCTTCTTTCCTAGAGACTTCGGACCAATGTTTGTCGTGAACTAATGAAAACACCGTTTACATATTTAGAAAATTAATTTTTTTAAAAGAAAGTGTTTTTAAAAGATTATTCAGCGGATCATTATTTTGTGTGAATACTTTATTTTCTAATTTAAAAATAAACTAGACCGAATCAACATTTTAACTATAGTACTAAAAGAATTTTATAAAAATGTTATTTACATATTTAACTAAAATGGATATTTTCCGAATTTAATTCTGACTTTGATATGTGTAAAATGTATTGCGTAAAGAAACCGCAGCATATATTATATTAAAATTTTAGTCAGACTTGATTAGGGAATTGAAAATGTTCAATGTTAGAAAATACCAGTCAGTGTCGGTTTATCCATTGGGCACTTGGGGCGGGCGCCCTGGGCCGGGAAGGGCCAGGATAGGCTGGACTTAAACAGGTTTTCTAGTTATAAATCAGGCTTCTCCAGAGCAAAAAGTATCTGTGGATCTTCTACTCCCAAGGCATCAAAATGAGCTTAAACCGGCACTGCAGACAGTAATTTTTAAACCATGGTCAAGTGACGAGGACGACACCTGAACTAGTATCCCCTCTCCTAACTACCACATCACACCAACAGAAGAGCATTTAAGCTCTCGAAAGATTTATAAGTAGAACTACAAACAGAGTACAAATAGAATTTTAAAGTTTAATGATGAAATGAGCTTTTTATAAAAGATATTTGTAGTTATACAAACTCTTCAATCCATTTTACATATACATTTATAATCTCCTTTTCGATTGTTTATTGTGACTTGGGTAACCTTGAGAGCCCCAGGGTTCCGTGAAACACAGTTTGAAGACCACTGCACTATATGAATGCTGAGGAGAACGAAACAGAAGAAAGGTAGATATACAGTAGTGAAAAATTAAGTTTCATGTTTCAAACTGTTGTATTAAAAGTGGACTAATAGTATGAAGCAATTCTACTCTTATCGAATAAATATAGTACCATAAAAAATTATATGTTGTATTTTCCAGAATTAAGCTGGCATATAATTTACAAATAAATCTTCACAATTTGCTATGAATTCCATGTAAAAATAAATTCTATGAAATTGGTGAGTATGGTGTCTGTTGGAGAGAATTTTGTTTTTATTCTTTTATTCCCTTCTCTCACAAAAAAATAATATTCCTAACATGTGTCAAAAATTTCCAATCTTATTAGTTTTGGAAGATGCATAACAATCATCAATCAAAAAAAGTATCAAAATAGTAAAAAACGTTGGTTTCTTTTTTCACTGATATATAAACATTTCTTGTCGAATAATTCTTATTTATTCACCGATTCTACAAAGTAAAAAGTAAATTTCTTTAATATGCATTTAATCTCGAATTTTTCTAAAAAAATAATAAGTATGAAAGGATTATTGTTTTAATATGGAATCGAAAATTTTATCTATGTTAAATAATGATTGTTCTTACATGTTCTAATAATATGCACTTTTATGTAATTTATAAATAGCAATAATGTGAGTTGATGAGTTGTGAAATAAGTCGTATAAGAAGTATAGAGGTTCCTACTCTAAATTTCACATGTGACTAAGACGAGCAACGTATTTTACTTCGGTCAGAATGATTATTCAACACCATCCAATTAGAAGACCTCAAAAATCACAGAAAGTTGAGACCCCCCCCCTTCACACACATCTCCCTACCACTTCTTCCCCTCTTATCTGTTTCAGTACACAGCAATAAAAGTTTCCTTTTCTCCCCTTTTTTGTATTTTTCTTTCCTAAAGACATCCGACCAACAAGTGTTTTTTGGTCCCATCCGAAGTGAAATTCCCATGAGATATTGACATCATGACATGACGAGTTGCCTTTGGAAGGATGCTAAACGGTTTTTTTAATAATAAAGCTGCAATTAAACAAAGTAATTTATCACACAGTAATTATACTGAGTAACAGATTGTCTTAAAACAATAATTTATGGTAAAATAGCTTTGTAATAATTAGATTAACATAAGTTTTCTAGTGGATAGAAACATCCCCCCCCCCAAGGTGTAAAAAGCTCATAACTGATTATGAACTTCTCTGAGCAAATGATTAATGGAAAAGTTAAGAAATGTAAAACTTCTTAACATTTGAAAATCGAGCAATTCGATTCGGAATTGCGAGATTAAAAAAGCAAACATTATTAATTATTACAATTACATTTTCACTTCGTTTATAAAATAAATAATTCATTTTAAAAGTCTTCCAAAACTAAAAATTATATATATTTGATGTAAAAAATGAAAACACCGTTTAAATATTTAGAAAATTAAGTTTTAATTTTTTAAAAACTAATTTTTTTAAAGTTTATTCAGCAGATCTGTGTGTGTGTGAATGCTTTGTTTTATAATTTAAAAACAAACTAGTAATAAAAAAAAATCAATATCTTAACTATAGTACTAAAAGAAAAACTCCAATGAGCAGGCAAATATCTGTTCATATGGTAATGCCTCACATATTTCTTTTTTCATAAAAAAGTTATATAAAAAATTTACTACTTATAATTTTTTATCATATATTTAACTAAAATGGACATATTTTGAATAAACTTTGATTCTAAATTTGATATGTGCAAAATGTATTCCTCAAAGAAATCACACACACAGAGACTATTATATTAAACATTTAGTCAAGAACAGGCTATTGAAAATGTTCAATGATAGAAAATGTCAGGGACAGTAATTTTTAATAGAAAAAAAGGCAAACTTAAAGATACAAAAACTTTAAAATCGCGATATTGCCATATTTATTCGAATCTAAGTCGCACTACTTCCCTTATGCTACTAAAAATCGGGTGCTCCTTAGAATCGAAGACTGAAAAATTCACCGGTGGAGGGGGGAATTTGACAAGATATTGTCGGAAAGAAAAATTACTGTGGTTCTCGTTTATTTTTAAAAGTTTTTAATAAATAATGAATTAATTACTCATTTCTTATTAATTCACCTTTATTTTTTTTATTTTGTTAAGTGAATATTAACGTCGTACTGATCAGCTACTCGAGGGCTTTTGGTGACAGACCTCGTAATTTTGAACTATGATCAAGTGACGAGGATGACACCTGAGCTACCACCCCCTCTCCTGACTGCCAAACCACACCAACAGGAGGACATCTGAGTTCTCGACAGATTAAACTCCCCTACATGGAGGGTCTTGAGCGGTACTAGGCTATAACTTATGACACGGCAGCCACGATTCTGTTACATAACCATTAGGCTACCGCAGCCACTTTTTATTTCGTAAATATATCATATCTCAATAACATATTTTACACTATTTTTAATTTTTTTCCACAAAAACGGCCTGAGAATTTGGGGTATAGCTTAGAATTGGAGAAAATTAATCGAAAAATTAAGTTTCTGCTAATTTAATTAGAAAACACAAGATTTGGTTAATGATTGTTCCAATGGTTTAATGGTAAAATTGTACGTTAAATATAAAATCGATTCGATTTTTTGTTAGTAAAAAAAAATTATAATTGCATTACAATAATTAGATTAAAATTTTAAATTGTGAGCTTCAGAGTAGTAATTTGTATTCTTTAGTCAATTCATAACTTTCGGTCAAGTATAAAATAAGTATACTTTCAATTTTTCATTCAGTCGCTTCACAGAATTTAAATATTTTTATATGCATTTCATCAATAACAGGAGAAAAAAAATCTAAGCAGCATAATTATAAATTATGTATATAAATTAAACTTTTAAAGCACACATGCAGAAAATGTTAAAAACATTCCTAAATAGGAAAGTTCATCAGGTTTGAGATGTTAAACCTCTGTGTACATCATAAATCTTCTTTATTTTCCACACTATTTGTCACAACTTGCAAGTTACCATAATTTCGGCTGGCGACTATATTTCAGAAAGATATCGCCAAAATTAAGTATTTGTAGCCAAGTAAAATTCGTTTCACAAAACGATGGTGGTGCCATCTGTTTGAGATAGTCCTAACTACGCCAAAAATAATTCAGAATGAACTTAAAATTAAAAAAAGTTCATTAATAAAAACATAAAACTTAATTCTGGCTACACCAGTCAAAAGAGGGAAGCATGCGTTCTTATATACTATTTAATTCAACTCGAAAAAATAAATTTTTTTCTATTAAAATGTGCTTTGCGTTTTCACGTTCTATACTTTAACATAGAAAACTCCAATTTCATTTTGCAAAAATGCTGAAAACTGCGTATTTTTTTCAAAAACCAAAACTCAAAGAACACTATCCTCTAAACAATAATTTTTTTTATGCCCATATAAATTTTTATTATTATTGGAGCTTTTTCCTACCGGCAAATGTGCTTCCCGTTTGATCCCTATCCTTTAACATTGACCGAAAACAGCCTTAATCGAAAGGATTGAGAATTAAAATCCCAAATTTAGGATGTAAAAGTATAATTTGAATATTGATTTTATGTAAATACAAATGATTTAGGAATAGAACAAGTTAAAATACTAGAGGGGAAATTGAGATCTATATAATTAGCAACTTATCGGTATTTGCAGTTAAAATTTCAAAACGAGCAAAAAGCATCCAGGATAATAATATTATGCAAGCCAGCATCAGCTTTTTTTGGAGTTTTCAAATAATTATTTGATTAATAACATATAATGATTGTCCCTAAAGTTTCTAAAAAAATTCATAAAATAATAAATTTTCTAGCACTCTAAGATCTTTAACTCACTGAATAAAAAAGTGTTTTCTGAACAATACATAGGAATAACTGTATATTTGAAATAAAGAAAAGTGCATGTTACATCACTACTATATATTAATTGTATATATTAATTTATGCAACTAAATTTTATCTTTTCTTCAAAATATAAAACTAGCAAAAGAAATAAATTCATAAAATAATTTTTTTTCAACCTTTAATTTTATTTTTATTATAATAAAGTATTAAATACTAACCTATGCAAACTTGCACTGTGCATTACAAATACATATACACAAAACATCTTAATACTTTTACACAAATTACCTCAATGCAGCATCATCCAATTCTTGTGGTCTATTCGTGGCACCCATAACAAGCATCCGATCATCACCATCTGATCGTAGCTAATTAATAAACAACATAATGCATTCAAGCAAATAAGTATATATAAAATTAAATAGAAATTATAAATAACTAAAAAACTCAGACTAAAATCTTTAATAAATCAAATATTTTAAGCCGAAACTTTAGGACTTTTTGAGAAAGGTAAAGGCTTTATCGCACGTACATGTTTGGAGCAATTTTCTACCCATTCCGAAATTTTTTTACTAATTGCCATAGCTACGGCTCCGAACAACTTTTTCCCAGGGAGCTGACAAAGTTGATTGAAATTCCAGCCAATGGGGTTCTTTGCCGTCCTATGTCATAAACAAGATAGTGGTAAAGATGGTAACTTCGATTTCATCAAATGCATCAGATATGTCATATAATATTTTAACAGAATAGTATAATATTTTATACAGAATGGTGCTCTATTTTTGTTTACGCCTATCAACAAAAGCACGAGCGAAATAATAGATGGTCATTTTTGAAGCAGAAAAATCAGAGAGCAATGTTTCAAAGTAGAGAAAGAGCGCGGCTGATGTCAGAGCATGTTGTTTTGTTTACGGCAACCCTTCACCCTCAGATTGGGCAAAAGAGTTGCACGAAAAATGTATGTGTGATACGGCCTTAAGAAACACAGAATATTCCATTACTTTTTGGTTAGCCAGGTGCAAATCTCATCAAGAGGATATTTTTGTAATTTACATATAAAATATACACAAATAAAAAAAACTACTGTTAATTGTTATTAATTTCGCCAAATTACAATTTAACTGTTCCAGAAGCCATAAAACTGCAATAGCCAAGTGGCACAGTTGTGAACTTTGACCAGTGATGCTGCAATAAATTCATGGGTTTTATTTTGAGGTCATTGAAGTACATCCATGTTGTAGAGCTGATGCATGTTAAATTTTTCTCACACTGACATGTGGAAATTTGTATAACAGGTACCAAGCTCAGGGGTCATCCTCATCACTTTAACATGGTTTAAATTTATGAAACTTACTGTCAGTAGACCTGTTTTGCTTCCAAGTATGGTATTAAGCAATTAATTAGAACATAACTTAATGGTTACAGTTACCAACATTTTGAATGAGGCTGATAATATTTGAGAATTTATCCCCTGTGTCCAGCTAATCAAAATATACCAATATTCTTTTTAAAAATCTACATTCATCCAAGCTAATGAAATTATTCAAACAATCTTATAACCAGAAGAAATAAGTTTTTAATGTTACTTTTAATAAAATTTATTAATATTTCACATTGTATTTTTCAATTGTTTCCCCCTCGCCTAATACAAATGATTGAATATATAAATTACGAAATACTGAAATAAAAGAGTATAGATATATCTCTGTCATATACATTCAAAAACCTGATACTCACAAATAATTACAAATCAGTCCTTCCAGATTAATTATTTAAAAATAAATTAAGAATGCAACTATTTTATATAAAATGAGTTTTGAACATTTTAAATCAATAAATGTAAAATAAAGAGGAAAAATTATTAAAGAATGGACCAGTCTTGGACCTTAAGAATTAACTTATAAAAAAATATGTTTCCAATTCTTTTCACAGATGAAATAAAATTTGTAACATGAATTAATAATACAATTTAAATCCTTAAAGAGCGTGTGTGTGTGGGGGTTTTTAAGTACCAAGTGGTTAAATATTGAGACAAATTAATATTAAACCCAAACTATTATTTTAAAATGCAATTTAAACTTTTTTTTTCAAATCATTACATACCCCATCAAATTCAACTAAAAACTCTGTTTTTAATCTACGACTAGCTTCATGTTCATTTTCTTTCCTTTCATTTAGTAAAGAATCAACTTCATCTGAAATTTAAAAAAAGTTAATTAGAAAATTACATGAAGATGAAAGTATAAATATGTTACTAATAATTTTTGAAATTCCATTTAATAATTAACTTTAATTTAACATATTTTAAAATATATGATGGAGCTATAAGAAAAATATTTATAATATAAGTGATTTTAAAAAATATGTAAATTTATAAGTGATTTAAAAATGCAAGTGCAAAGCATTTATGCATAAAAAACCCTTTGTATCAATTAAGTAACTATTACACTGTAATATGCCTTGACTTATGCTACCCCAACTTATGCAAACATGCAGTTACACGGTTTTCAAATCTGGTTGATTCGTGTTTTGTTTGAGGGGAAAAAAATTGATAATGTGATTGAAAAAGATGGCAATCTTGTGAGGCAAATAAATTTAGAAATGGATAGTGATGACGTTCAAGAAGTACTGGATTCCCACAATCAGGAGTTGACAGTTGATGAGCTCATAGAATAGCAAGACACTAATGAACTTGAGTTTTTAGGCCTAGTTTAGTCAGAAGATCGAATAAGGGTGTTGAGAATTTACAGAAGACCTAATTTTAATTGAAAAAAGATTTTAGAAGTAATTAACTTCAATGATGTGGGTATTTTTTTTAACAAAACAAGGAATAAAAAAATATTATCATGCTACCAAGAAATTTTGAGCGGGGAAAAAAAAAATATTTGAGCTTGCTGTTTGTTAGATTTTATGAAACCTTCTAGATCAAAATAACTTTGATTCACAATCTTGTATTTGTGTTATCTAAGATTTTACTAAGCATTCTTATTCTCTAAATTATTATTTTATTTCAGTCTCCAGACACAAATAAAAACAAATCGCATGCATTTATAAGAGAAGTCATAGCCCGACTAACGAGAATTCAACTTACACAGTTATCGCTCAGTCCCACCTATTGCATAAGTTTGGGATATTACTGTACTTCAAATGAAATGTTTTTACATTTTGTTGAATAAAAACAAAACCACAGAATATATATCTTCAATAATTGTCAATTTTTCAAAGTATTTAAAAAAAAGCAGCTGCTATAAAATAAAATATTTCATATATCTACCTATAAATATAACAGCTGGTTGAAGTTCTCTTGCAACAGCAAACAAGGCACGGACAAGTTTTTCCCCTTCACCAACCTAACATACAAAATTTAATTAAAAAAATATGAAATGGGAGAAACCCAAATATAAATGTATTAAAACTACCAGCATTACTCACATATTTTGAAGTTAAAGATGCTGCACTTATATTCAAGAAAGTAGAATTAGATTCACATGCCACAGCTTTTGCCTGTAAATACAAGGTATATGTTAAGTCAGATCTAGTTCATTCATTAAAATCTTTTTATCATTTTTTATACTGCACATAAATCTGTACTGAAGTTGTAAAGAGGCCACTATCTTTATTATTTATCAATAAAAAAAGCAGGGAAAAATCCTGTTAATCCTAATTTTTCTAATAACTAACAAATTATTACAATTTCTAATAACTTAAATTCATTAAACTATGCTTTTTTAAATGCTATTCATAAAACAATTTAGCATTCTGATTACTTTTTAAATTTCAAACTGAAAATATTTGTCTAAATCAACCGGCATAGCTGTGTCAAAAATTCCTTTGGAACCTAGTTTTTGGAAAATAAATATGCTTGTGTTAATAAAACTAATTAGAAAGAGCCTTGTATCATTGACATGGCTAATACGACTGTATCTGTGTCTCTGTCTAAATCATCTCCAGAAAATTAAAACAAAAATATCTTAAAACTAATCAGTGATGGTTTAAGCTCATTTCGGGCCCTGGGTGTAGAAGATCTACAGCACTGTCAGATCCAAGGAGGGGATCTTGGATCCAATTAAGACCAGCTTATCTGGTCCTTTCCAGGCCCCAAGTGCCCAATGGATAAACCTGCACTGAAACTAATAACTGTACAAGAGATGTCATACTTCTGAAAACAGCAAGATCCACAGATTACAATGATACTCTCCCTCTCCCAAGATACAAAAATTAAAACTGATAACAGCATATTTATCTCCAGATTAAGAAAACCTTTTACGGCTGCCTAAATTACACAAAAGTTTATCATTGTGCCCAATTCTCTGTTCCGAAGATTTACTTCTATCCAAATTAAGAGTTTTTTAAAACAGGGCCACAATAAGATTACTACAATAAATAAAAAGATATAAATTAATATACTCATTCCTATTTACAATTCTATAAACTGCAAATGAAATATCACTTCATTACATCTCGGGTGAAATTGCTTTTTCTAAAAGGATTAATTCTTCAATTAGCAATAAATATTTATGTTTTCTATACAAGTATTTAGAGTACTTTTAATTATACAATTCAATTTATATAAAAAAATGAGATAAAAACTATATCAACCCCTTAACTGCTGAGGAAAAGTTACACAATTCGCTCCCCAGTGTCATCACTTTCCCTGCCAGCATGTGTAGTCATGTTGTGTATTGGGGGAAAAGGAAAAGGCATAAAATAGATAAATACTTTGTTAACCCTGTCAAGCTCATTGTATTGAATTTCAAAGCCATCAGTATAATTTTACAGTAGGTTCATAATTCGGAAAGACGTATATATACACCAGGGGCAGTTACCACACCCGCAGAGTAAGGTGTATATATATATACACACAGCAGTTAAGGGATTAGAAAACAAAACAGCACAATTAAAATATATTTAAATAATCACAAGATTTTTATTGGAACTGATATATATTTATATTAATCATAAAAATTCCAGAAATAAAAATTAATGAATCCTTATTCATGATAAATATTGTCAAGTACATTAAACAAGATGTATACAAAGTAAAATTTACCAGCATTGTTTTGCCATTTCCAGGGGGGCCAAATAATAAAAGACCTTTGGGTGGTGTTCGAAGACCAGTAAATAGCTGAAAAGTTAAGAAAATGTCTAAAATTATTTTTCTCAAGATAAAAAAAATGAACACTAATGTTATAATAAAATAGGTCTTTTAATATACTAAACTGATACTACGTAAAAAAATAAAGAAACTTGAATTTTTTATATAAAAAAAATTCCAGGGTTACATATAGGTATAGCTTGATGAGGAATAATGCTACCATTTAAGAAATAATAAAAACTTTTGATTAATCAAGGTACACTTAAACGAAGAATAACTTCCTATTTATTAAAATTGATCAGAGGTTAATTTTCATTCAATAATGTGAACATTGAGCAGTCTTAATATACCTGCAAGAAATTTAAAAAAAAATTTCAATAAAGGATCTTTATTTTACCTAAATAAATCATAAAACAAATCTATGTATTCTCAACATACAGATATATGGCAAACATTGTATCTTTCATGGCAAAAGGCAATGGGGTGATTTCCGTTAGCCGGGCATGAATTACGTCAACATCAGATTTTGGTGAAGGTGAAATAAGTTAGGATATAAACAATGTTAAAGACATTAAAAAAAGATAGTCTTAATTCTTGAAAACTTATTCCTTTATGCATGTTTTATTTTTGTTGTGACAGGTTACAACTGGGACTTAAAACCGTAATTTTTTTCGTTTTGGTTCAAGTAAAAAAAAATATATTGGTTCAGTTCTGGTTTTACGTTCCGCAAAAAATAATGGTTTTTAGTTCAGGACCAAATGAATAAGTTTATTTTATGTATATTCTTATTTGTACTAAAAATATAATTCTATCAAAAACAAAAAATGCAATTCCATCAAAATTTAAAATATTTTATTCTTGTTTTAATTGGTACACTTTATGAATTGATACAATTAACCAGCACATACGATACAAGCAGGAAGCAGAGAATGGTGAGCATTGGCATTGTTATCCATTATCAAAATCACATTAGGTAACAAGGTTCATGATTCTGGTTTGTCTATCTAAACAGTCTATACCAGTGATTCTCAAAATTTTTTTGTTGCGGCACACTTTTAACGATTTCAAAATTTGGCGGCATACAAAGAAAATATATATAAGTACTTTTCTTTAATTTATACTTTACTCGTAATAAAAAAAAGCATTATATAATTTTTACTATATACATTTCTAAAATTTAACACAAAAGTGTCGCAACACAGTGGTTGAGAATCACTGGTCTATACAAACATCTGTGGATGATCGCATGCTGAGATGCGAAAAAATATAACTCAAACTGATATTTTTCTTAAAAAATCATCTATACTTCTTGTTTATTCAAATTAATTAAATCTCCCTTCTACAAGTAGTTTCATGTGAAACTGAAAATACTAGTTAAAACAGGAAATCAAGAAGCATGTAATGATTATAATTATATGGATGTAATGATGGTAATTATATGGTGATGTTAAATTAGAAAATATTGATAAGTTGATTACAGAAACAAAATGACAAAAGATATATTGAACAGAAAAAAGCCAATTTTTTTTTCCAGTTCAGTTTTAATTTTTGTTCTGACCAAAAAAACAGTTTTTTCCCAGCTTTCTCTTTAGTTCTGGTTCAAAGCCCTCTGGTTACAACTCTATCAAATTGCAGCTCTTATGTATGATTTTAATTTTGTGATTTGTCTCATAAGTTACATCAATAAGCATAAGGTATTTTTTCTTCAAAAATGTTATGACTTGTTTCTCGAGCAAGCCTCAAATATTTGTATTGCAGTATAACATTTGAATTCTCCAAGCAAGGTAAGGGAGTCAACAGCAAAGGGTTGACATGTCAAACAGTGATTAAAATATTTGGTGATTAATTGTTTTGTCCTATGTTAGTGGCATTTGTAATCAGTTAAAGGACAAGTACTGCAATGACTTTCAAACCAGTCATAGAAGTAACGATGCACTTATGTAGGGGTTGGTAACCTGTGGCGCGTTGTACAATTCTCTGGGGCACTCTACACTACTTTGCAAATTTGTCAATTTTTGAGTAGATGAAAATTGATATTTGACAAATATCTTCAGAATTATAGACATTTTTGGAATTAAGGAAAAATCTGAAAGATAACTCTTAAGATTAATCTACAGCTATTTAATAAATTATTGATTGTCATTGATGGAGAAATTTGTTTGAAGAGAGAAAATTGCATGTACTCTGTTTTTCGCTTTTGCTTCTACACATCTATGTGAACAAATCTTTTCTCATATGATAAGTATTTTGAATCCACAAAGATGCTGTTTAACAATTGATGGTTAAGAATCGTGTCAAATTGAAAAACACATATTATACACGATATTCTGATATAAAGTAGAGAGCTGCAGAGGCAAGGTTTGCATTAAAACATTAATTTTTTTTTATTTGACAATATTGAAGAGGAATATTTATATTTTATGCTGTTTATTTCTTATTTTAATAGATATGTTTAAAAGATATAATATTTGTACAACTTTAATTTTTTCATTTTTGTTAAAGAAATAATTATATTTTATGTTAATAAAAACAACTTTAAATAATGAAAAATACTACATAATAAAACCATAAATCTATATTATTGACTTATATTCTCTTAACTCTGCATGCATTATTGCAGGAATAGAATTGTTTAAAATACGTCCTACTATGTGGGACGCTGCATCATATTGGTAGAGTGGTTTGGCACACCCCCAGCTAAAAGGTTGCCGATCCCTGGACATCATGACAAGATTTCTCCAATTAATAATAATTATTTTTAGTCATATAGATGCATGTGAATTTAAATATGGTAGGTCTTTACATTAAAAATATTTATTTGGAAGTTAATCAATATCAAAATTTCCCATTACTTTTTAACAGAACTAGCCTGTAAAACCAGCAAATAAGAAATTTTGTTGTGGTAGTTTTCTTTTTATTTATCAGTGAAACTACTAATATATTTCATTCCTCATTCATATATATATGAGGACATAGTAACCATTGTTAAAGATTCCAGAGTGTAAAAGGAACATGATAAAAGATTGATTTATAAATAAAATTAGAAAAAAAAATTAATTTTTCATTATTCTTTGAGATAAAGATACTTCCTATACAAATACACACATATAATGGGATCATTTTAGAAGATTTATTTAAGGAAAAGGAGCTTTTAAAACGCTAACATTTATCAATACACTTAATTATGCAAAATTTATTTAGCAAGATGCTGTTCACCTCTGAAACAATCAAACAATATTTGTCACCACTACATAATCAAATCTTTTTTCTCTAATCCAAATAAAATACATACAAATAAAGAGTCAATGGTTTTTTCATAATGGATAGTAATATAAATAGTGCATATATTAAACATTGGAAATAGTCAACATTTTTTTAGTTTTACAATTTATATGGACTACATATACACATATACTTTGACTACTAATAATACATGTACATGAAATTTGAAAGAGAATAGTAGTTACACTATTTGAAATAACTTCACAAGAAAATAGCATAATAAGAAAATCCAGAGCTTAAAATTCAATGAGCATCAATACAAAGAATCAAAAAAGAAATTAACTATTATTTATACAGAAAAAATCAATGTAGAAACAATGAGGAAAACCATTGTATTTTATTTAAGAAGTTAAACATAAGATCAAATATAACATAAAAACAGATATATTAAAGTTTCAGGATTACTAAACATGAAAATAAAATTTACCTCAGGACGAACTGTAGGCAATATAACCATTTCCCTTAGCGCTTGCTTTGCTACTTCTTGTCCAGCTAAGATTAAAAGAAATATAACAATAAGAACAAATTCACATTAGTACTAAGTACAAAAATAGATTTTAATAAAATATAATCAAAGTATTTAAATAAAGTATTGTATTTAATAATGAGACATGCTAAAAATGGTGAGTGAAAAAAACACACCTTTGCATTAATAAGTGATTTGTATTAATAACATGCACAGTAATTTGTCATTTTATTTTGTAGTCAAACAGCATTGCTATCAAACAACATTTTTATCTATTCTATAAAATAAAATTTAAAGATCTGCTGGTAAATTTCATCTACAAATAACTTTACCTAACAATACTTCCCAACACGTCAAAGGGACATGCAAAAACTAAATTTGTATATTAAAGTCAAATTCAAGAACAAAGTATTTACATCAACTGTTTTCTTGAAGAAAAGACCCAGTCTTTCTGAATTGATTTCAAAGTTTTATTATAATAAATATGAAGTACAAAGCTAAAAAAGAAATCAAAAATGCTATTATTTATTAATAACAATAAGTTCATCAAAGCTAAATAAGAGAGTTGAGTCAAAGATAAATGATAGAAACTTCGGAAAATTGGCAATTAATTTCATTTTTAATTAACACATTTTGAAACTATGCGTGGACTATTGGTAATGAACCCTGTAATATCAAACCTAGATTAAGTGACAAAGACGACACCCTAGCTCATACCCCCCACTCACCAAAATCCCACATAACATTAATGTGAGGACTCTGATCATTGACAGACTTAAAATGTATCAGTCCTGCTACACATTGGTTATTCAGTGGCACCAAGACTGAAACTTACAACTTAACATTGAACATAAGTTCATGACCATAACCACTTGGCTAAAGCAATCAAATAGATGTATAATTAAACTTTAATACTTAGAAATGTTACCTAAAAGGAGATACCAGGAATTTCTGTTGAGATTAGGAAAGGTTGCTACAAATAACATATAGTAGTAATGGAACTTAACAATTAATCAGCATTTGTGCACATATATTCAATTTTCATGCCTATATTAATTTTGTAGAGAATACACCTTCCAGTATCTTACAAAACATAAAAACCCAAAGTATTCCATATTCTAAGAAGTATAAATGTGATTTAAAAATTTATTCCATTACTAGCAAAGAGACATGGGAAAGTGAGTGTGTTTATAAATATTGCACTATAAAGCAACTTGAGGGTTATTGGCGATGGACCTCATAAATTCAAACCTCGATTATATGACAACGACAATACCGGAGCTGGCACCACCTTTCTAAGCTACCACAATATGAGAACAAGAGGACTTTAAGTCATGTTTCAGTCCCTCTATGCGGTAAATCTTCAGTGGTACTAGGGTTTGAACTCATAATGTATCAGTCATGAGCTTGTGACCATAAACCCTAGTCAACTGTGACTTTAAGAGATATGGGAAAAAATCAGTTAAAAAAAAAATTTACCTCAAAAGTATATAAAGAAAATAATTTTGTTACAACAATTAACTTTATAGACATAATACTCAAATGAACAATTTTAAATATGTATTGCCATTCAATTATTAAAATGAAATTGATAGTAAAAATTTGCAGCATACCAATATCATCAAAAGTCACAGTAGGACCACCATCAACAATTTCATCCATTATCACTTGAGCTAATTTTGGATCAACACCTTTCAAGCTCAGAATCTTATTCAATTTCTGCAATCGAGTTTGGACAGGAACAGGTTTTGATGATACATCTTTTCTCTAAATGAAAAATAAATGCTTATAAAAAAAACATGTTAAGTGATTTAATGAATCAATATTCTAATTTATTCTTAAAAATAAACAAGATCTTTTAATGAAATCTTTTTAGAAATACTACTAGCAAATAAACTATTAGTGTACAAACTTTAAAAATTTGTAAATGTAATATACAAGCTTACAATGTAATGGTACCAGCAATTAAAAGTGTTAATAGATTTTTAGCTTAATATTATTAAGAACAAAATTAGAATTTTACATTTGATGGCTGTGGAAGTTGTCGACGAGTTGCAGTTGGAGAAAGTGGTTTCCTCTTTGTTTGAGCCACTGGGGTTCGACGTGGCGATGAAGGAAAATTTTTAGGCAGAGTTAAGTTTTTTGTTGGAACAGGGAATTTACGCACAAACTTCTTATTAGCTGAAAAGACAAGCAAGTTATTACTTATTTTTCAGCTCTTAATAACTTGAAGAGAACTTGTAATTTTTTATATAATTGATATTTTAAACACTTAACCACAATAGTTTAATTTTAATATAACTCAATCAGTAAAACTAGATCACATAAACACATCAGACTACCAAAGCTATGTATTCAAATTTTTTTTATGACTGTATGTCCTATTAAAAAGTAGTCATTGTATTAATACTTTATAAGGCAAGACAAAAATAAAATACATTTTGAAAAAGAGAAACCAATAGAGATCAATTATGATTATGGATAGCAGGAAATAAATAAATTGATTATAGTTGAAATTAAATAAAAAAGGATTGATACAAAATAAACACATAATACACTTAAAAATCATCCAAGATAAAATTTATGGAATTTTACCATCACTGATGCATGGAGATGTTGGACTAGGAGTTTTATCAACACCAGCATCATCAAGAAAACAATTGTTAAATTTAAGAGGTTCAGGTTGCTGCCATGTTCGACGTCTGGACGGATGACCTTCCAAGACTTCAAGATGGGGAGTATTGGAATTTTCTATTAAAAAAAGTTTCAAATTACATTTGAGATTAAAATCTATTTTTTGTAGCATTAAACCTAGTTTCTTTACACAAAAAAGGTACTTGAAAAATATTCGAAATAAAATCTAGTTTTCATACCCAAATATTCAAGCCTATCTTTAGCCATATTCAAATTTGTTCTCATCTTCTCTTGTAATCTTCTTGATCTTTCCCATGTTGGACCTAAAGGAATAATAAAACTTTATCCATACAGAAATAAATAGAAGGGCTTGATTTAATTTAGTTTACAAGGTTTTGATTTTCTCAGGAAATAATGAACACCTTCTCTCAATTTCAAAAGCAATTTCTCATAAACTAAGGTGAAAAATCTTATACAGAGTAAAAAACAAAATACCACCCTAGAATTACATTTTAAATAACCTCAATTAAAGCTTCACAAGCTGCAGCTATCATAAATACATCAAATTTATTATATAAAAATTAAACATTAACAGTTAATTACATGTAAAAAAAATTGTATATTTAGTGTCTCATGCATGAGTGTAATGAATTTTGAGCATTTGGATGAAGATGCTCTGAACTAGGCTGATTAAAACTTTATTTTGGGGTTCACAGCACACGATTACATCTTATCACAGGAATATTTATAAGAAATACACAAAAGACATTTTCACACAAACATGCACAAGACAATGAAGGAATGATTTTCTCAGCATCAACACCACACTAGGTAATATAAGTAGCTCAGTTAAAGTCAAAGGTACTGTTATATATGGACATTTGTTTTCAAAAGAGAAAACTTAACACATTCTTGAAATAACATTAGAATTTCTTTTATCATAACATAAATACCACATAAAAAAAGAAATTGAATTATTTTTGGTCGTTAATTAAAATAGTTTAAAGATAATATATATATTTTCATATCACCAATAAAAAATTCTTTTGCAAAGAATATTTTTAGTAATAAAAAATAAAAACTGTTGGAAGATAATTAAACACTTTTGTAACATCAAAAATGTCTTAATGATATGACAATGGAAACATCTTCAGTTATTCACCCCATTTAAAAAAAAAACAAAAAAACTCCAGAGGTAAGGAGAAAGGAAATTTATCTTTTTACAGATGGAATAAGCCCTTTTTAGGGTTGGAGGGTTCCCCCCCCCCAAGGGGAAGAAGAAAATAATTTCTTCAAATTTCATATTTATTATACATTTTTTAATGTTAATACTATACTGAAATAATTATACAATTTATCATAAAGCAGATATTTTTATGTCATAACCAAAGGATTAACAATAGTCTCTATATACAAAGTATCAAAATTTTTTTATAAGATATATCATTAACACTCTGTAAGGCATATTTTGATATCCCTTTAAAACTAATTTTCTAGTTTACAAATATGAAACTGTAACTTATTTCCTTCAAAGTAAAATAACTGCATCATGAAAGGGATAAGAAGACTGTTTTTGAAACAGATCCTAATCAATTAATATAATACATTAGATATCTGTTATCTAGAGCATTGTATTTTTTTTATTATCTATTCTATCTTGCTTTGTTTGCCCCTATTGTTTACATTTCGAATTAGGTTAGTTCAAAAAATTTCACGAACAGTGTCAAATATGATCAGAATGAGCTAATAGATGACTAGATTAAGAATTTATAACTAAAATAAAAATGCATTTACTGATAACTTAAGTAAAAAAACATTTATGAAATTTAGGGTTTGCAATCCTGTGTCATATTTTCAATCCCGGGATTTCGGGATTGCATTATCCAAATCCTGGGATAAGGATTGGACTATTTATTAAAAATACTTACATATTAGCATAGTTGAAATAGCATAATAAAACTGAAAATATAACTAAAAATTTATTTAATATTATTTTAATGAAACAAATAAAAATTAATTCATAATAAAAAGCAAATAAAAATAGCACCAAATGAAATATAAAAAAAAAGCATTTCTTCATTTTTTGTGTTTCTGTACATGATCTTATAAAAGCACAGCTCCTCCAGCGTTTAATTGTTGAAACGGCTTCTTATTTTTGTTACAAATTGTCCTGCCGAAGAAAATGCAAGTTCAGATTCTTTACTAGTAGGTATTATCGTCATTAAATAGAAGTATGTTCTTTTCAGGTAGTCACCACGTCTTCCTCCATTTTCAAAAAAGGACTTTCCTTTTTGAATTTTTGATGACAGTGTCTCAAATCTAATAGACTGCATTGGTGCATATACCTCTTTGATAACTTTATTTAATTCTTCTGCTACACTTAATGATTTTTGTATGCATAAATTGATCCAGTTTTTGAATCAGTATGTAAATCAATTTCAAGTGTTATCTCAATTGAAATTGAAGATCTAGTTGCATGAGCTGTTAGTAATGCAAAGGGATTTGAAGCGTCAAGTCTTCCAAGCAGGCATGCTATTAATAGGCATTTAATTGAAGAAGGAAATGTGATAAAATCTATTCTTGTGAGATGTTGCTTATATTATGTAAGCATTGCAGTGAGCCACTTAGATCTGTGCGTCGTTCTCCTGTACATGAAATGAGAGCTGTGCACATATTTTTTTTACCTGCAGCACTTATAAGTGCACAAAATATTCTATGTACATATTTCATAAACAAAATATAAATTTTTAAAAAATTAAATTCTTAGAAAATTTTTATGAGAATTTTTTAAAAATATAATTTAGACAAAAATTAAATCCTGATATTAGTTATTTTAATCCCTGGATTTCAGGATTGGAAAAAACACTGGGATCCAGGAGCTGAAAACCCTACTAGATATCTTCCAAAAATTCTAATAGCCTCTGTCCAAGTTATCTGACAATGGACATCCTAAAGGTGGGAGAAATGTCCGTTTTCTGACCCCACTTACGATGGGGAGAAAGTTATAGAAGAAAATATGAGAAAACATATCAAATTTCACGGTTTAACATAGACACCCACCTCGAACCCTTAAAGGTTCAACACGAAGAAAACTGACATTAAACACATACAGTACAAAAAAATTAAATGAGATACATTAAATGTAATACCAGATTCACAATACTTTGAAAAAAAATTTCAAATTGTAATTCAGACAAAAAAATTAAATCCCGGGATTTGAAAAAACCACCGGGATCCTGTGGCTGCAAACCCTAATGAAACTGATTTCGAAAATAACAAGCATTACTTTTATTAATTTGCAGGGAAAACAAGATTTCTTCAGATCAAGGAAGAAGATTTCAAGATTCTACATTTAAAAGTAATAAACCATGTTGCAATTTATCTTCTGCATTGCAGTCATGAATAGACCTTATACCAAAATCAGCCCATAGATTGGTGACTGTAGACTTGATCATAAATAAATTTTTTGGAAATAAAATATTAAATCTGGTTTAGTCAAAAAAAAAGTGTTTACATATTTAAACATTGTGATGTTAAATAATCATATTTCCCTTTTGAGTAGATTTTATGTTAGAAGATTGTACAATTCTATAGAATTTTATGCTTACAAAATAAAGAAAGGAATAACCCAAATTAAATTTCAATAAAGAATCCATACACCATTTTCATTACATGTTATATTAGTGCTTTTCTTTACAAATATTTCCTATACTTATGAAATAAAATATTTATATAAATAAATAACAGATTAGCTGAATAACAATAAGTTAAAGGTTACAAAAATGAAAAGTTTACCAGTTCCTTGATTGCAATTAACTGCGATTCCTCTTTTTAACTCATCGATGCCTTTGCGATAATAATCGATGGCTAAGTTTTTAGGACCTGTAAAATATAAAAATATACAACTTATTATTATGATTCTAAATAAAAACAACATAAAAATGATTAATTTATTAAAACTTTTTATAACATCATAAATTTATTTAATATTTTAGAATTTATTGCCAATTTCTGTAGAAAATTTGCAATAGTACATTCATTAATATCATACAAAGCATTTGCAAATTTTCACTTGTATATTACACTAAGAAATATGATAGAAGGGCTGAAAAATGAATCATTCTTAAAATTTACTTCCAGTTACATTTTTCTTGAAAAGAACACATTGATGTCTTTGAATCTTTTATTGATTGGATTATGAAACTAAATAATTTTACTGTCCTTTTTGTGGCTAGAGTGTAGAATAGGGGCCCCTTGGATTTGACGATGTTTATCTAGATGCCAGAATGAATTCGGCACTTCATTACTTCGGCCTTGCTTCATTACTCTCGAAACACCTAATACTACATACTGATTTTGGTTGTCAAAAAATTGGCTTTGCCGAGGGACTTATTCAACAATTTAACCATTTTTGCTTCTAACAAAAAAATTTTTAAAAAAAAATTAAGACCAAATGAAATTATTTAATTAGATCTCAACAACATTGACAAAATATGGTTTTCATTTTATAGCAAATGATTTTCAAGTACTATAAATGACTCATTTACTCCTCACATATTCAATAGATAATGTAACAAAGATACTTTTAAACAAAATATGTGCTTGTAACTTCATAATTTAAAATAAATGAAAATACACTTGCATATTTACATTTTCAAATATTACTTAATGCTATAAAGATTGGTATGAATGGCATAATATACACTCCTACATCACAGGGGCCAAAAGCTTATATTATGTTATAGTTTTACAATCCTTTGAAATATCAGGCTTGTTGCCCAAAACCTGACTTTGTAGGGGGCACTAAAATTCTTTGTTATGCTACTGATTGGTATTATTTTTTTTCTAAAATATTTTAAATGGACTGTATTTTTTAAATCTGGAAATTTTACCTCCCTATTTCATATCTTATGTTTTTATACTATAGCATAATTAGTTCAAACAGTTTAAGTTTGGATGGATAAAAAAAATAACCCATTACCTTAACTTTTTCAACACAGTTCTTGAGTTTAATATACTTATATTCAGTTTGGAATTAATGTAAGGAACTGCAGCAAAAATAGTTATAAATTTTGCCTACATAGTGACCTTTACAATATTTCTAAATTAAATATCCTCTCATCCAAATCTCAGATATATGTAAAATATTTGATACTTGAAAAAATATATACTATACACATATAACAGTTTTATCAAACTTTTATTCATCTCTTTTATCAAATTCGGCTATACTTATACTAAGCAAAAGTTTGATAATTAAATATGGAAGTTTCATGATCATTTAAAAAATGGTACTTGCGCATTATCGCATTATGTCAAACGAAGCACATGGTTGCCGATTCAGCGCATTCGACACATGCAAAATTAAGGTTGCCAATTTAGCGAGTTTTCTTGAATGTTGGTGATTGTTGTGATATAATATGTAAGTACCAAAAAAAATTGCTTTACTGCACTTGACAATCAATTTCTACTTACTTTTAGTTTAGATTTTTTTTTTACTGAACATTTATTTTATTCAGATATTCACTCACTTTCATTTATAGACATGGGACATTTAAAGAAATTAATTCCAGAATAATCATTTTCTGTTAATTTACATTTTAATTTTAGAAGTTTTAGCTTA
The DNA here is from genome assembly GCA_019973975.1 of Trichonephila clavata. Classification (NCBI taxonomy): domain Eukaryota; kingdom Metazoa; phylum Arthropoda; class Arachnida; order Araneae; family Nephilidae; genus Trichonephila; species Trichonephila clavata. The sequence continues at coordinate 21,880 of BMAO01034965.1, forward strand.
TACTATTCAATTAAAAAATTTCATCAAAATATATTAAAAATAAGCAATCAAAGCAATACAGTTTGATACATTTTGAACAAATATTAGCTAAGCTCCAAATTAAAGCAGTCTTTAGATAATGTCAAGGAGGACCCAGTTTCAGAAAATATTTAAGAATAGAAAATGTTTCAATATTTCTACAAATTAGCATGGTTATATCCTTATGTGTGTTCAACCCATTTTGTTTTTGAAATTTAGAAACCTTTTATAAACATGTAAATTTATAATTTAACAAATGTGGTGTAACAAAATTAATATTTTGTCAGAGATGGAAAATAGAAAATATCTTCATGATGATCCATGGTGTGACAGCCCAGCCTGGGCCTTCTGAACCAGAATGGTTCCAATCACCTCTATTTGTAGCCAAAATCGTCCAACTATTAGTTTTAAGGATGAAGCAATACTCCTCTACCGCATCTATTCCATTAAAATCAGTGTCAGATTAAACGATATGGAGGCCCCTAGGCAGTCGAATTCTTGGGGCCCTGTAGCATGTTTTTGGAGCTCTAACAGAAAACAGAACACGCTCTTGTAGGCCCCTAAAAAGTGCGAGGTCCATAGGCAATTGCCTACTCCACCTAACGAGTAATCTCGCACTGATTAAAGGGTACTTGCATATTACCACAATCAATTGACAACATTGTATGAAACAAAGCACCTGGTTGCCCATTCAGCGGGTACGACACATAGAAAATCAGGTTTGCCAATTTGGTGATTGTTGCGATAATACATATAAGTACCAAAATTTTTTTTTAGAATGTTACTATCCTTCATATGAATAATATGCCCTTGATTTGAGATGCTTATTTTAATATAATGAACAGCATCCGACTCCTTGAACATTCAGTATAATTTAGCTTTGTTTAAAAAACATCTTGGGGGGTACTTACGTATGATCATAACAATCACCAATGTTCAAGATAACTCCCCAAATTGGCAACCTCAATTTCAAATGAGTGATATGTGCTGAATTGGTGGTCATGCACTTCGTTTCATATAATGCTGACAAAAGGTTGCATTAATATGCAAGTACCAGTATCTTACTCATATGAATTGCTTTAAATGTTATCTTTACAGGACAGTAAAAACAGAAAATATCATTATTGGAATACCTCTTCATAAGAGTTCCAGCTTTATACCTTATTCAGTTGTTTCTAACCCTAGATGGTATAGCTGAGTTACACCATCTCCATGAAACCAAAGATCTCCAAGTTCAAAAATAAAATAGGACAATTTACATTCTCAATACCTTATTCTTTATTGTATGAAATCAATCTTAAATGTATATCTTGCTAAATCAGAAAATAAATAGCTGGAGTGTAGAGTAGGTAACCTCCAAAATCTGATGAGTTCATTGCTCATTTAATTATAATTTTATTTACATTAAGTTTATTTGATTATTTAATTTGGGCTAACTATTTATTTTGGTAACCTTGATAAATTAAAACACTGAATACTTTTTACATACATCAATGTTTCCTGTTTTTGATTACCATTCTAAATTATTCATATTCATTTAAGGCAGCAGTTTTTCAAAAAGAGATTTTTAAAACAAAATATTTGATATTGTCCTTCGAGCTTTCTTTAGATGTCCCCAAAACATGTGTAAAAAGGAATAGTTATTTTAATGACAAAATTATTTTACTTCATATTATAAATGTATGCATTTAATTTTAGTTTATTATTTATGACTCCTATTGTTAGATATATGAGAGGCAAAAAACAGCACACAAGATACAGGAATGAAAAATTTGGTAGTGTATTTAATGTAGTTGTAAGAAAAACAATTACAGAAATACACAGCTGATAATATTGAATGAATAATTCAGAATAAATTACTTCTTGTACTTAGAAATATATGCTCACTAAAAATTAAAAACAAATTAAGAAATTAGCTTTAGTTCAAAACTCATTAATTTTCACAAAAACATTAAATTCCAAAATTTAAGCTGAAATTTCGATTAAATATCTGACATGCCTGAAAGTGTCAAGAAGTTTTCAAATAACTTCTTAGAGTCATCAAACAAAATATTATCCAGAACACTTTGCATAATTTACTTGAAACAATACATTGTTTCAAGTTCACCCAAAACTAACGCAATAAACGCTTATGATCAGTTTGTTTACGTTGTACTCACCATAATTTTCTTCATCTATTTTAAGTGCTTTGGAAATAAAATCAAAAGCTCTGCGGTGATGGTGACGTTGCAGTGCAAAGGGATTTTCTGGATTCATTTCTTTTTCAGTCACTAGAAAACCATGAACATTTTCCGATATGTTCAGGTTTGTTTTAGAAGAATTAACAGATTGTTGCACAGATGTGCATAAACCACGAACAAATTTAAAAAGCTCAGAAAACAAAAACGTAAAAGAACCAAATAAAAAAGTAAGAGGAAAAATTATTAAACGGAATGTTTTCTTTACATAATATTTGTTTTTCGACGTTTCTTTCTCATTGGAAGACTGTACAGAAGAATTAAATTTACAAACTGAAGTTTCGCGATTCATTCGGCTGCCATTACTGTTTTCATTTCAATGCATTTAAATGCCGCAGCCAAAATATCTTTACTAAATAAAAAAAATTAAAATAGATTAGGAGTTTCGTTTTCCCATACTCTTCTTCTCTCCCCATTAATAAATTAAAAACACCCTCTTTATTCTTGTTATTCAAAGAATATTTCTCGGAGTTTAAATCTAAATATCTTTTTATATACTTCAAAGTAATGTTAAAAAATCGGACTAGGCTCTCTAAAATTTTCATCATTCATACATCGACTGATTTTTTAGTATTATAGTGAAATTTAGTTGAGCTCAATAAAAGTATCTGATAAACCTCTTAAAGGACTGATATTGTGAAATGGTTTTTATTTGTTTTTCTTAATTTAGAAAAAAGAGTGTATGAATTGATACATACAGATATTAAAACTTCCTAATAGCTTAATTTGCTTACATAAGGCATCTTTATTTAGAGAAACAATTGTTGGATCAATCTTTAAAAACTTTAAAAAAAAATGATTACTGTGAACTCAGCCATGTTTAAAATTTCTTGCTTTTTGTCAATTTCCCTTTGGCAACAAGTGGGAATTCACTGGACTGGACTACTGTTAAAAGTGGGTCAGTGGTTCTATAAGAAATGTGTGTTTGTTTGTACTAAATATAACACATTGTTATCATATTAAAGCAACATTTTATAATATGCAATAATGGGCGAAAACTTTTAGATGAAAGATAGAAATAAACTTGTGCCGGTGAGTGGGATTTAAACACTTCTTTCAGAATGGTGATTACCATGTTGTTTGTTACCTTGAAAGTGCAAATTTTCAAAGTACCGAAAAGTTGCCGATTTTTTTTTTAAATAACTTATTATTTTATTTTTTTCAGAATATGAAAATCTGATGAGAAGCAAGTAAGTTTTTGTACTTATTTCTTTTCTCATGCCATATATTTTTTTAAATTTGCAATTAGTAGTAGTAGCAGCACCGTTAGAATTTTTCAAAACTAAATTTCTTGTTGCTATGGAGCAAAATGTGTAGGTCGGATTAAAGTTATGATACATAAAATTATTTTTTTAGCATTTTATGTTATTTATAATTGAGGCATGGGCATTTGCTCGAAGTATTAACAGATATTAGTTTTGTAGTTGTTCTCATCCGTAGTAAGTTTTTATTCGAATTGTTAAATGTTTAATTTCATATTATTAATTGCTATTGTAAAATTAATTAGGTATTGTATTTAGATTTTCAATTCAGACGTATAGCATTTCCATTTTAACCTCAAAATCGGGATATAATACTTCAAATTCATTAAGATAGAATTGCGTTAGTTTTTCTTAACTGTTATTGCAACTGTTCTGCAAATTGCAAGAAAGGCTCAAACTGGCTCTTATTTTCTTAGGATTTTAAATGGTTAAATTTTCTATATTAATCATTTCTATTAACGCCAAATTCTGTTTGTATCGAAGGTGTTATGCACAGGTAAAAGGTAGGTAGTTATCTTAAAAATGGAAAGTGAGAATATATAAGTTTGAAAAATATATCTATATTGTGTAAAAAATCGCCCCTAAATTGTGGTTAAAAGTCTTTATGTAGAAAAAACAATCTTGTACATAAGCATACAAAAAAAATGCAGATCTGAAAATTATGCTTGTGTGTTACAGAGGACTGATTTATCTTGTAACATAACATAATACATATTGCTGTCTAAATTACTTGGCTCAGTTTTGTCAGGGGAATTCTTTTTGAATAAAAAAAAAAAACTGGGTAGTAAGAAAAGCAAGAAATCAAGTGTGATGTATCAATTTTGATATTTTTTTGGTAGCTTCAACATTAAAGTTGATCTTTTACATTTAATCATTTCTATGGTCACAACATCACACAAATCAAAAGCTTTGATTTTGTAAGTAAAGTAAAGCTTTGGATCTAATTCTTGATGTTATAATTTTACAGCTATAAGTTTTGAAGCTAATTGTATATAAATCAATTTTTTTTAACTTATGAAGAATGCATTTAAAATTTTATTTAACATCCTGGTTATGTATGTTATGACTTTTCTTGTGCATGTCAAAATGGTATTAACGCATTAGCATTACCACATAAAAATTTCTACCAAATGAATCACACCATGAAAAATAAAGACTTTTCAGTGGTTTATTTAAAAAAGTCAGAAAAACAGCACAATTTATTTGCATGGCAAATTTTTTTTGTCCTCGGTAATGTTGATATTCAAGTGCCGTCAATACTGTGATTAATGTTAACAAGAGAATTCCTGTTCAATTTGACAAAGGCACATATCTAAGGACCTGCAGATAAGCAGTACAAATGAATGCCTTCAAAACCTTCACTTTAATTTAATTTTTTATGCTGAGAGTTACAGTCACTAGTTTGACTGGTAACAAGACCAGTCAAACTAGTGACTGTAACCTATTGATCATGGCCGGTGTTGTTGGGTTGCAGGTTCGAATCCTAATGTCGCTAAAGACCTGTCATATAGAGGAATGATGAACATTAAATCTGTTGTGTTTGCAAGTCTTCACATTGGCATGGTTTGGAAGCTACGAGAATGGAGTGCCATCTCGGGTATTGTTCGGTCACTTTACTGTGGTTTAAAATTACAAGTTCTGCCACTAATAACTTTGTGTTGCTTTAGAGCATGATGCAAATAAACACTCATTCAGAAATAAATAAGAGTAGAAGTGCCTAATGAGGCATGAGAGGGAATTGCTTTTCAGACTAGTTCACCAAAACATAGGTTTGCAGATATGCAAATAAGCAATTTAAATCAAATGGCTTAAACTTGCTTCCGAGAAGCAATCGAGGCCTGTCCCTAAGCACTTTTTTAAGTTTCATAGTTTCTATTCTTTACATTACCAGAACATTATTGTTGGTCTTTTGGTCTTTGATATCTTTAAGTACTAAAATGCTATGTCCATATTTTAACATCCAAAATAAATCATTGATCATTAGCAAAAAGCACAATGAATTGTATTAAAAGCTCTACCAATTTAAATTCAAAATAAAGTGATAAAAACACAAACATTTTAATTTTATGTTAATTATTAACTAAGATTACATATACTGAATTTATAAACATTGGATGCAAACACCTCTGTGTATTAAAAATATTGATAGAATCTATTTTCTGCCATTGCTTTTCCATTATGTATACAGTTTGCTTTGACGTTCTTTAACCCCCACAAGCTGTCTCAAAGCTACCTGAATGTAATCGTGTCCGATTTGGAATTCGTCTTAACAGGACGAAGGACTCAATTAAAGACCAAGTTTACCCCAAGTTTAATCATCACAAAGTATAAAAAGTACCTAGTTTTTTAACACTTTTAATTTTTTTGTTGAAAAAAATTGGAAGAAAATTTGAATTGTATGGGTGTTAAAAAATGTATAGAAGCTTTCCTAAATTTAAGATTTATAATGTATTAGATTTATGTCTAAAGACAGCATATTAAGCCAACCTACAAAACTAAGTATGTTATTTCTTTATTTAATATTGTGGCAATACTTTGCTATAAAGAAATTATTAAGTCGTAAATTTTTTTAAATTATTTGATGAATATCTAGTTAGGTGTCATAAATTACCTTTGATTTCAATTCTTAAAATATATTTCGATTAGATAGTTTATTTTATGAAATAGTTTTAACAATCTAAATTGTTAGTAATTTTTTTAATGTATGTCAATTTAGATCTTGTTTGTATAATGAATATCATTACATATTTAAAACTTGTGCTTGAAAAAACCGGAACTTATATTGATTGAAATTGAATGTGCAGAAATCGTGACTCCTTTCCATTTATATCAATAATTTGAAAATTTCATTTTTATTGTTTGTATAATCAAGTTCAGTAATAGAAAGTAAGAAAATTTGAATTTTATTTTTATAACACTATCCTTTATATTTTAAGTAAATTTTAATCTTGTAAGAAAATTAACTTTGTATTATTATATTTGATTAAATATAGTTAATTTCCTTTAAAATAACAAAAATTTTAGAATAATCGATATTTTTAATCAGCAAAGGTGAAACTTTGCTTAGTTTGTATATGTATAAAATTATTTGTTATAAATTTTTAAATAAAAATATATGAAAATTTTACTATTAAATATATTATTGCTTCTGTGATAGTTATTTGAACTACAACTAGATATTTTTATTTAAATTCTAAAAATGTAAATAACTTTTAAGAAGTATAATCTTTTTGTCTCTTCTTTTCTACAAAATTGATGGATTTTTCTGTACACTTTTTCATTTAACTTTCATTAATTTTTTTATTAAATTTTATTTAAAAATTTTTATTTCATATTCATAGTTCTCCTTTTTATCATTCAAGGCTTTTAATTGTTAAAAATTAATCCTTTTCTCAAAAATTTATCAGTTTTTTTATTTATGTGTGAATAATGGATTTAAAATTTGATAAAATTTTCTGGTAATTCATCATATCCTGGCATTCATTTTTTCAGTATATTTAAAAAAAAAATTTTTTTTTTGACTGGAATTAAAATTTTTTTGGAAGTATATGAAGAATGAACCAAGTTTTCCCAATAAAAAGGAAATTGCATAGTTTTACTGCAATGAGAAAGGCTATTTGAAAATCAGCTGTATACATTTTTAATGTAAAGAAATCTATTTGTTAGGACTTACCTTTTAAAAGTACAGTATTCTTTTGCAGTCCTATACAGTTATTTATCATCTGCATTTTTTAAAATCTGTATTATATTTTCAGGTTTAATAAATATTTTTGGCATCTTTTTTTGTTGTTGAATTCTTGTCATTTGTTTTCGAATAAACTTGAAATCAAAAATAAATTCAACTTTTTTTTATACAGGTCAAAATTTTTGAGGTCAAAATTGAAGTAGTCAAAATTTTTCAAAAATGAATGAAATTTTTAATAATTATCCTTGGCAGGTTAATAATCTGCAGGTTAATACAGAACAGGTTAATGAAGTGCAGGTAACTATGATTTAAATAATTAATACTAAACAAAAAATTTTAACTCGAAATCCAGTTATCTAACCCATTTCCATAAATTTGTGAACTTGTTCTGTGAATTCTTTTGGCTAACTATTATTTTTTGAGAATTTGAACCACTGTGATTTTTAAAAAATATTTTAAAGTGGTCATTATAAAAAAAGGAAGACTGAAGTGACTTTTTGAAAGATTATACATCTTTTAAAGTCTTAGTATTTGACTTTCCAACAGCTTAAAATTCATGTAAATGCTTATAAAAGAAATTCTAGTATTTATGTATTAACATCATACCATTGGTGAATTTCAACAAGTTCTTTGTGCTACAAAATGTGTAGCAATTGTCCTTTGAATGGGGTCTAACAGGTTGCTATGACTTGTAAACTATTTGGAAATTAATCTCTAGCACACAGTTGAATGTCATGGGTTCGAGTCTTGGTGCCACTGATGATCCACCTTGTAGAGGGGCAAATCTGCTGATGCTCAGTGTTCTCCCTTTGGTGTGGAAGCTAGGAGTGTGGGGGTGGTGTCAGCTTAGGTGTCATCCTCACCACTTCACTGAGGTTTAAAATTACAAGGTCCGCACCACCAATAATTCTTGTGTTGCTTTATAGTACAACATTACGATAACTCTCAAGCATTTAATCTTTGGTGATAAATCACTGGTATGAAGTTAATACATAAGTACCAAAATCCTTGTTATTTTAAAAAATATTTAATTTATTTGCAGTATATCAGATAAGATTTGTGTGTACTTATGTGTTATGTGTGTTACCTTTTTTCTTATGTGATATATGGTAAGTAATAATGAGAAAATAGTATAGATGCTATTAAACATTCTTTCATATATAACATTAGTAATAAGTAGTCAAAAGTGTAAGTTTTTATGTTTACATTAAATTGTTTTGTGTATTTAAACCTTAAATGTATGGTATAAGTAATCTGATGTACCTTTCAAATTGCAGCATTTCAATAATTTTCTAAAGGAAATATCTGTGCTATGTTTTGTTTTAATCATATTTTTGAATATGGATGGCATGTCAAATCAGTCAAGGCTCAAAGTTGGTATGATGTATGGTGTGGAAGTTGAGAGGGTATTCAGATATTGTCCATCTCTCTTGATCTTGGTTAAAATTTATGAAGTTTGTTGCGAATAGCCTTTGTGTTGCTTCAGAATGTGATGTTAAACAGTCTATCAATTAGGAATAAATTTTATGAAAATCGGGAATTTCTCTGCATTTTTTATAAGGGGAGAAAAATGCTGTACAAAAGTTCTAATGGTTTGCAATCTTAATATATTATAAACTAAACTCAGTGGTGCAACAGCTTATGAGGGCGAAGGCCTACTGTGCCTATATTTTTTTTTGTGATCTTAGGTGCTGAGGTGCATGTGTAGAAGTTCTAGTCAGGTGGTCAGTCTGACGCAAAACCCCCAGTATTTAGTTCCCACAAGCAAGCTTGGTACTCATTTACTGACTCATTGAAAGAATGCTAAATAGCCTTTGTTAACATGAAAGGTAATTTTATTGAGATACTATTTGTCTTAGGAAGAAAAGAATTATAAATATACAAATTTCCCTCATCTTTTAATATTAATTCAAACTTATATTTAGATTAAAATAAATAGGGATATGTTTAGTTTTAAATAAATGTTTTATTTTTTGATAGAAAGCTAAATGGACTGAGTTTTCAAAATTTGTTTGTTCAAATTGTAGTTGTAAATGAGTATGAAATTTCAATTACTGACATTTTTTCTTTGTCATTTTTGTAGCAATTGTGCAAATATTAGTAAACTTTAACACAAAAAAAAATTTGCGAAATTTATTTCAGTATATTGTTTTCAAAATACCTTTCATAATTTCGAAAAACTGTGACTAAAAAAAAGTTCACTTTTTATGCTGGAATTAAATTGGTTATGATTGTAAACATTTTAATGTAAACTAAGCATTTTTAAAAAATGCTGAGAAATGAACCCATGAGGGCCAAGGCCTACTGTGCCCATCTCAGTTTTTATGACCTTGGGTGCTGAGGTGTATGAGCAGATCATCCATTCAGGTGGTCAGTCTGACGCGAAACCCCCATTGTGTTTAGTTCCCAAGCAAGCTTGGTAACTCATTTCTCGCCCCTTTAAAGATATGATAGGCTGAGTCGAACTTGCCCACTTGGGATTTGAACCCTGGACCTGTACCGTGGTAGCGTGATGTGTGCTATCACTCTTGCACAGGGCTTTTTGGTTTTTGAATAATTAATAATTTCAGAAATATTTTAAAAAGAACTTGTATTTCATGTTAATAATTAAAAAAAGGTAATTGAGGTGGGGGAGACCTAACTACAAAAAATTGGGGGTGGGGGAGGGGTTTTTTGAAGATCTTGAGTTTTTTAAATCAAATAAAAGTATCTCCATGAAGTTTTGTTATTAGATTAAAGTAAATTGATTTCTTTTTCCAAAGTTCTGAGAAAAAGTGCAATTTTTTAAGTAAAAAAAAAAAAAAGAATTATCATGCATAGGTCCTGAGTATATTTTAGGAAATCATAGGATTTTTAAAATGTGAATTAAGAAAAGTGACTAATTTTAAATTGAATATTAATTGTGATACGAGTTTTTGTAGTTATTAATTGCAATGTTCATAATTTCAGTTCTGTCTAATGTAAAATTTTCTTATTTCAATCAACCAGTCAAGAAAAATCGGAGAAAACTGATGACTTAAATTACATCTGTGTAATTTATAAACTAAATTAAATTTGTTTACATATAAATTTAACTTGAAATTTTGCATTTTAACTTAATAAACTGCAAAGAAAGTGAATTGCTACCATTTTTAATTTGAAGTTTCCTCATGTCCTAAACTGTGTGTGTGGCATCTAAAGTTTCATATTAATCTTACAAAAGTGTTTTTTTTAAAATTGTGTGTTTAAAATTTGAAAACATTTCAATGCGCTATTTCCCGTGCAGTTTAAAGTGTTTTAAATTACTTTTCCCACAAACTTTTATGGAATGATATAAAAAAATACAGAGACTTAAAATTCCCATACTTTTAAAAAAAAATTAGCTTAATTTTTTCAAATGCTTTAAATGTTTTATATTAAAAACTAAATTTTTTTTTGGTATCTATAATTTTTTAAATATTATAAATGTTAACATATCTTGCTAGCTGTTACTCCCTCGCTTTGCATGTATTGGGAAAAATTCTTATAGCCTTCACCATTTGATTAAAAAAAGGACAGGACTTGGAATTTCTAAAATTGAAGTAGTTTTTTTTTGTGCTTCCGAAACCTCCGTCCCCAAAGTACATTTCCGAAAAACCCATTTTTAGTGGATATCTACTCAACAAAATAAACATGCTTGTCAGATTTCAAGTCTGTCTTAATGGTTTGAAAGCTTAATTTTTTTAAAATCAATATTGCCCCCATTGTCCTTAGGGAATCGTTTTCCTCAAGAATCGTTCTAGCTGATTTCAATTCAACAAAAAGAAACATGAAACCAAAATCCATAAGTAATGAAAAACCAAATTTGATTACTGTTGGTCTAGTTGTTTCGAGAACTGGAATCCCCCCCTCCCCATCTGAATCTCCCAGTAACTCCCGCAACTCCGCATAGGAATCGATTACCTTAAAATCCGTTCTTATCGGGATATATTCAACAAAAGAAACATGCTTGCCAAATTTCAAATCTGTTGGTCAAATAGCTAAGAGACCGGAAACCCTTAACCCCACGTAACTCCGCCCCTGGTGGGTCGATTTCCGCAAAACCCATTCTTAGCGGATTTCTGCTCCCTGAAAGGAACTTGCTTGCCTAATTTTAAGTCTATAGTTTCAATAGTTCCGGAGATGTAATGAATGAGATAACCGTTTTTCTCCTTGAAAAAAAGTTTTTAACAGAAAACCTAAAAAATAAAAATGTTGGGGTTTTATTTATTTCCATTCTTTAAAATTATCGGGCAGTCATATGTATTTGAAATAAATGATTATATATATATATTCAAGAATTTTTTTTTTTTTACATTTAGTTTCTAGAAATACGATATTCCATCCATCTTAGTTGAACTTTCCCTTCTTATTTGTAATTTATGCTTTCGCCGTTTGATTTCGTACCGTTGGAACACAAAAGAATGAAACATAAATAAGGCATTTTACTTCGCTTCTCATAAAACATTAATTTAATTAACTTTTCTTTTCTCGAGGTTGAAAGTTCCCGGTGCTCGTCACATTAACGGATCGGATTCAGAATGGTATTTAAAATATAACACTGACGGCATGCTGAGCACGTGAATAGTAATACAAATTAAGGACTTGGTATTTAAAATATAACACTGACGGCATGCTGAGCACGTGAATAGTAATACAAATTAAGGACTATCATCAGAAATTTCTGTGATCCGACCAGTTAAAATATAAGGTACACGTCAGATTTGGCGTCTTTTTTTTAATTTGGCAAACTTATAGGCTGTTGAAAGATAAGTTTTTAGTAACCGACTAGATAATTTGGCCAATAGCCCTTTTTCTATGAATGATAGAAAAATTACAAATTTTTCTTTGATGCTTTGGAAATAGAAAATAATATTGATAAACATTATATAATACAGTAGAACGTCGTTTATACGAACGTTTATTATCCGAAGCATCAAATATCCGAACCATTTTTTTTTATTTTTTTGCACCTTGCAGCGAAAAATCGAAGGTGTACAATGGTACAGCGAAAAATGTGATTATTTTCCACAATAAAGGTAAAATTGCGACATTTTGCGCCTATTTTTGCTTTTTCTTCAGGCACGTTTCCCGCATAGGATGATTTTCAATATTCGTTTAGTGTCCGGTTTCATATACTGTATCAATCGCATTCGGTTTTCGGTTATCCGAACGGTGTCCGGTCCCAATTGATTCGGATAAACGACTTTCTACTGTAAATTTTTGTTGAAGTTAAAACTTGGGTTAGCAAATTTATGTAGAAGATACCAGTTGTATTCAAAAATACTTACGTAAAGCGCGTACTTTATTTTCTGTACAATATTTTTTTATTTCTAATGGGCTGCGGATTGGTTGCAGACCTAGTACATTCCCGGAAGAAGGTATCTCTTTTTAGTGCGGCGCCATATAGGCGGATACCAATATCCGCAGGTAATTTTGACGTCCAGTTTCCTCCCTTGAGGGAGGCACCTGAGCTCTGACTATGCGAACCTGTACTAGAATTTAATTTTGCCGAGAGCACACAAGCCAAACAGACACTCTATGAATCTTTAACATGCTGTATAATCATAACTCATGGCCGCTGTCGATTTTCTGCATCATGAAAATCCACCGACTTGGGCCGGGGTCGAACACGCAACCTTAGGTGCAGAAGGCCAACGTCAAACCAACCACGCCACCCAGCCGGCAATAAAAAAATACTATACTGGTGTTCAAGATTAAGAGAATTTTTAGATTTTGTCGATTATCTCTAGAATTACTGGGCAGATTTTAATAATATTTGTTATGTGTATAGGGCTGCTATAATGGGGGGAAAATAACAATTCAACTGTTAAAATACGTGCACGTGATCGTGCGTAACTTATCGAAGTCGAAAGATATGAAACAGCAGTTGCAGATGTAACAAAGAAAAAGTTAATATAAGAGGGTATGGTCTCCTCTTTCAGATCAACAGACCTAACACCGTAATTATATAACGAAAATAATTTGAGTTTCTTTGGCAATTGATCCCACTCGTTCAATAACTGCTTTTCAGGCCTTGGATGGTTCTCGGAGGGGAATTATAAGTTTCATTGCCCCTCCCCAGAACGTCCCAGATATGCTTTATACCAGGGGTACTCAACCTTCTTTCCAGCCGGGCCGCAACTATAGTATTAATGGGGGAAAACTTTTCAGACCAAAGCAATACGGACATTTAAAATGAGGAAAATCGATCAAAATATCAAAACTCATTTTTGGTTTTTAATACTCTATTAATCTGTATCAAACACACAAACAAATTTTTGCTTCAATGATTTTTTTTAGAAAAATGAAGTACTTTCGATTTCCTTTCATCAAGTCCTTAGTTTACATTCTACTCTCATATAAACAAAGCTATCATGCCGTTTGATAATTTGATTTTTTTTTTTGACAAAGCCTCTCTTATTTTTATTTAAAATATTATTTTATCAAGTGTAGTGACAGAGCAAAGAGTTCTGACCGAATTCCAGACTGAAATCAGTATAATTTGTTTATATTTAAAACTCAGTTTAACTCATATAAAAGTCACGACTCCAGTTCAGTTCGCTACTTCACTGTTATTTTTTTTTATTAATAATCGTTACAGTTTCAAAAAGAAAATCTTGAGATTCGTACCCGTACGACATGAACAGCAAAATTGATAGATTTGATTGATAAAATTTCCCTCTAAATTTTTAATTAATTACTCTTAAATAAGTGAATTTTTTAGTGCTATTAGCGGGCCACTTAGAAAAGGTCGACGGGCCGCAGGTTGAGTGTAGTTGCTCTATACGGATGAGGTCTGGAGCAGTGACGGATTTAAGCTGAAGCCCGCGAGGCCCGGCAAATTTTGAGGGGTGCCAAAAATTTGAAATCGATTTTGTTTTTTATCAACTGTAAGATCGAATTTTAATGTTTTTTTCTAAATTTTTGCGTTTGCATTTTTAAGCATTGAAGCACAATTAGTTCACGAAAGTTAAGTATGAAAATGTCATTAATACTTTTGCTCGGATGAAAGCAAGAAACAAATATATTATGGGATTAATTAGATATAATTTATTTCTTAAGTAAAAGCAATTTATTCTGAATAATATGTTTAGTTGTTATACCATTATATATATTTAATTCATTCCTGAATTAAATACCTTAATCCAATTAGAATCCTTTATTACTATTCGTACTATAAAAAAGTGCGTCTAATTAACTTGGGCGCCATCGAACTTAAATCCGTCACAAGTCTGGAGATGTAACTGGCCAATCCATTTGGCGAATATCCTCACTTTCCAGAAATTCATTGACCAGATGAGCTCAATGAGCCTCGCGTTGCCGTCCATCAAAAAATCCACCCATTGTCATAAAATCAGGGCCAACTGGCTCTAGCAAAGGCGGGCTCCAGGATCTCATCCCTATACCTCATAGTGCATCTTGCAAAGACATAGCGGTATATGCGGCCATCCAAAGTGATGCCACGTCCGTGCACGGTCAACGCGAATTGTGTCCGCCTCGCAGAAACCCGCCGGTATTTTTTCCCCTACTGGACACTGCGTCACTACACACTCTCACCCCCCCCCCTTGGACAGCCATTTGAGCCATTATCTCCACTTCACATCATCCAATAGGAAGACGCTCTCTGTTCCACCAGATTCCTGACCTGGAAACCAAGATCATCGCCTCAAAGCCCCGCTGCCGCTCGTCCAATTGCAAAGCACCTATTCTCCAGCATGATAATCCTACTTCACAATGACATCAAATGAACTTTTTCTAGCCAGATACGGGTCTGAGGGTTCCCTGAAACATTCGTGGATTCCAAAGTGATGCCTGTCCAAACCATGAAGTCTTCGCTATTGTAATGGTCAATTTCTCGGGCATTGGAGGGCAGGTTGTGGAGTCCCTGGTTATCTCATTATATTTCCCCGTACTTTCATATGGAGAGAACCCTATTAACCAATTTTTTTTCTTTCTATTCTGCAACTGCTGTTTCATACCTTCCGACTTCGATGATTGTTACGCACGATCACGCGTGTGTATTTTAATTGTTGAATGGCTATTTTTTTGCATTATATCAGCCCTATATACGCAGGGCGTCAAATAAGTTTTAAGATTCGTCCCAAATCGCAGGTTCTAATGGCACCTTGAGTGTAAATGCACGTGTCATAACGTCCATAGTCTGCTGAAACACTGCCAACAAGTTGTACGTATTTATTTAAGTGCTAAGAGAAGACGAGTGTTCATTGCGGAAGTGTTTTTTTTTTCATGTTGATTTTTTTTAAATGGAAGGGGGAAAAAAGTGTGATTAAATTTAACGCAAAACTTGGTAAAAGTGCTTCGGAAACATACCAACTCGTGAAACACGTTTGCAGATGTTTTTGTGTGGTACAAACTTTTTTTGGAGGGAAGAGATGCGGTATAAAAGAGGATCAACGTAGTGGAAGACCAATTTTTTTCTAGGATACCTAAAATTATTGAGAAAGTACGAAATTTTGTGCAAACGATTGCTGTGCGTCACTGAGATTGGTAGAAGACTAACCACCAACAAAGAAACGATTCGAATCGTCCTGCATGAAGATTTGGAAAGAGAAAGTGTGTGCTAAATTTGTTCCCCACACTTTTTTTCACCCTGAATGAAAAAAGCAATGGGAATTTGTGCATTACATAGTTATCATTTCAGCCACTGAAAACGATCCCAACTTCTTGGAAGTCCATTATAACAGATGATGAATCCTGGTGTTTTCAATACAATCGACTCTCGATAATTCGAAGTTGGAGGGACCAATGAAAAATTTGTCAAGAGTTCAAATTATCAAGAGGGAAGAAGAAAAAAAACTCCCAAAATACACAAAGAGAATTTTTTTAACACATTTAAATTTGAAACTATATAATAAAAAGACAATTGTACATACGTATAAAATTATTTTAAAGTATTTTTAAAAATACATATTTATGCAGCATAAATATTATACAGAAGTTAAAAGTTCTGTGTTAAAAGAATACATTCATACAAAATCCTACGCATCTCTTCACAATAGCGGACCCTCCTTTCAGAACACATGTGTAGTAAGGTAACGTGTTAAATGAAAGATATGGACGACTAACAACAGGTGCGGTTGGTCTATTGTTTATTTGAAGGAAAGCAATAAAAGTGTCTTCTCGCCTGAGGAACTGGAAAACAGTAAGAAGGGGTAGCAGACAGAGGGTCATGAAAGGGGTTACGTTACTGGGGAGACACGCAGAGACAATGCAGCACAAAACTTGTAAGCTCCAACCTGTTTGCTACAGGACTGTACACGATAGTGAGTGTTTGAATTGTCGAGGGTTTTATAAGGTATCTTCGCATTATCGCATGGTGTAGTCTGGCCAGTCATAGATTTTACTTCTAAATATTGAGTGTACCAAAAAGTATTGTTTTAGTTCGAAATATCAAGAGTTTTTCTGGGGACTGAGCATATACTTCGAATTATCGAAGGTTTGAATTATCGAGAGTCGACTGTATATGATTTGTGAAATAAAGCGGCACAGTGCGGAATGGAAGTCATAAGTCACCGCAAGCCAAAAATTCAAGAGAAGTTCCATCTAAAATCAAAACAGTGCTCATTACATTCTTCAATAGTAAGGGTATTATCCACAAATAATTTGTTCTAACTGAACAAACAGTTACAGTTCTTAACTGTTTTAAAGCGTTTGACGGCCAAAATTGGTGCGTGTGAAAGCAGCTGGTGTTGCTCCACAATGCACCCAGTCACACCTCCCTTATTTTTCGGCGATTTTTGGCAAAAAATAATGTTTGTGTATATTGAACCATACACTGTATCCATCTGATTTAGCGCCTTAGGTGACTACTCTTTATTCCCAAAACTTAAATTGAAAATGGTGTTATTTTGAGGATATTTCGACCCTACAAGTAGCTTCGACGCATGCTTTTCAGGCCATTCCGCAAAGGGATTTACAACAGGCGTTCGATTCATTAATAAATCACTGCAACAAGTGCATTGATACCCGAGGGTTCTATTTTGAATGAAAAAACCAAAACTGATATTATCGTAAAATCCGGCGTACAACGCGCACTTTGAACACACACAAAAAAAAAATATCGAAATTTACGTGTGCGCGTTATACGCCGGGTATAAAAATGAGAGCTTTAAAAATAGAAAAAAATAACGAGAGGAATATAAAATAAATTTAGGCTTCTATATTATACTGAAATACTGTTTATTTAAAATAGCATTCCGTATGAACTTAAAGAGCTGTATTTCTAAAAGGATATTATTTCTTTCTATAGCTTCAGCTCGAATAAGTGACTTCAAAACATAAGAGAATTGCACAGGTCTGTGTCAGGTTTCTTCGTTAAGAAAAGGGTGTGCTTTATACGGCAAATATACCTAAAAATTAAAAAAAATGAGGCGAAAAAGTATATGACGATGCGTGCTATAGGCCGGATTTTACGGAAATTTCTCGTTTCCATTTCTTTTTACGGACCCACTCTTAAAACTTATTTTACGCACTGTGTATATACCGAATTTCATTAAAATCTGTCCTGCAGTACTATAGGTAATCGGCGAAATCTAAAAATTATCTTAATTTTGAGCGCCAGTGTACTTTCGATTTAAAAGTAAGAAAGATTTGTGGCATTCACTTTACATCTCGACTGTTTTGCACTGCCATATTTTAGACAAGTTATTGATGCAGCGGCGAGATTCTGTTTCGATTCAAATCTTATAGACGGTCGCACCTGCGATCAGCCCGTCTGTCAACGTGCAGCGCCTGTCATTACTTGTATTTTATGTACCTATCTGTAATATTTTTCTCTAAATATTTTTCTCTAATATTTTTTTTTCTTTTTTACTCACAAGAATCATGACTAATTTATTTGAACTTTAATAATAATGAAAATGGGTCACTTTTACTTAATTATTGGTCAGTTTTACATTGTACCAAACCTTATCCAACCCCCCAAAAGTTGTATACGAACTTTCAGATTCATTTTAATTTGCCACGAACCCCCTCATCAGTCACAAGGACCCCCGGGGGTCTGCAAAAACCACTTTAGGAGCCTATGCTATGGAGTGTGACGTTAATAAAACAAATGAGGTTAATGTGATGGGCTATTTTCAAAGTCGCATAATGCCAAAATTTACCAACGTTCGCATTTGTTTTCATCGTTTTAATGCATTCTTTGGCATTGAAAATGACGTATTTGCGTGTTTGATATTACTAGTAACAACTAATATTTGTTACCATAAATTTTCATTTTTTCCCCTTAAGTTTCTACTATACCCACTTGATGACTTATGAAGGTCACAGACTCGTGGCCGGCGTGTCATGAGTTCGAGCCTAGTGCCGCTGAAGACCTGCCGTGTAGAGGGGCTGATGCACGTTAAAGCAGTCGGGACTCAAGCATCCTCCCGTTGTGTGGCAGCTCAGGTGTCGTCCTCGTCACTTGACCATGGTTTAAAATTTCGTGGTACGTCGCCAAAAGCCTCCGCGTAGCTGAATAGTGCGACATCGACACTCACTCACCCATCTCGCTTTTATAATTGAATGCTCGAAAGACCGTTTTTGCCCAATGTACAGACCGCGATAGCCTAATGGTTATGATCTAGAATTCTTGGCCAGCGTTTCTTGAGTTTGAGAGCTAGTGCCACTGAAGATCCGCTGTGTAGAGTGGTCGATGTACGTTTAGTCTGTCGATACCCTAATCCACCCAACACGCCGGGGCACTTAAGGGGTTAAGACCTCCGATTTCAAAGAATACAATTTTTTCTCTTGTGGACGGATTCTGCTGCATGTTTCGAGCATGAAATAAGAGTGGTGTTTGGGAAAATTAATGGTAGCGAGTTAAGGATTTTAATAATTGATTTCTTTACGTCCACAGCTATTAATTACTATTTTTACATTGATTTAGAAGCCGTTCATATTATTGATTATCTCAATGCTTCAGAATATGTTATTTGTGAGGAAGGAGGCAACACACAACCGTTCTTCTTGATGTTTCAAACGGACTGTCTTTTCTCTTTCTTGGAGTGAGGCGGTTGTTTCCCTTTTCCCCTCGAATTTATCGAGGTTCCAGCTCGTGGGAGGTGTTTTTCTCACGGCCATCGGTTGTCGAGGCGATGCCAAATGAAAAGACCCCGCAATATTTTTAGGATGCACGTTCGGATAGGAACGTGTGATGCTATCCACATAAAGAAGGCGATTTTGTAGTTGTGTGGTACGAAAACATCACAAGCTGTTGAATTGATTATGAAATCGATCATGATGAAAACTTTTATTTGTAGTCTAGTTTTAACCTAACACTTGAGACCTTTGCTTCGGGAAGGGTCTCAAATTCTAGGTTTTGCTACGTTCTTATCCTCATAATGGAAGATTATACCATTGTAAGAATTGCTCTGTAGCACTTTGAGTGATACAGTCCAATATGAAGCTTTCAACTGTGGTTAAAACGGCTGTTTTTGAAGTAATTGTTAATTTCATGAAGATTCCTAAAAATTGGCTTGTAGGGATAAAAAAAAAATAAGTGAATTTAATTTTGTTATACAATTTGTTATCCTTACGTATTGGATTCATTTGATTTTCTATTGTAAAACTCACGACGCTATTTATAAATGAAGCTTTTGAGGATAATGCAACATTTGGCAATGGCGAAGACAGCGATCAAGCTATTGCTGCAAGCAGTCAAAAAATTAGAATAACTTGCTGTTGTAAAAATAGAATGCTCTAATACCATGGATAGATACTCAGTCAAGGACGGAGAAAAGATTGTAAAATCTGTTTTGACAAAAGCAATCATTGCAGAAGAACTCGGAAACGACGTATGCATTTACGACACTTGCTCGACAAGCCAAAATATGCATTTTTTTTAAGGTTGTACTTAAAATATGAGAGAACTTAAAAAAAAAAAAAGTGATTTCTTAGTGTTGCTTCAATAGTAATTGCATGTCATGAAAAACGATAGATTCAGAGTTAGATTAAAATTCTTTTACGTTTATCTGTTAAATATTTTTGATTGGCGAATATTGGTATATGCTCTGGATAGACTAATTATGCCATTGATGATATTTATGGGGAACTAACTGAAGTTAAAAATATGTTGTATATTTTTTGTTATTGTTGTTTTAGTTCAGCATTGCCCGCGCGAAAAAAATGAGCGGAATAGCCCGCGCCGGGCATCTCGCACACAAGTGTTTACATTCTGTTTTTACCATAAAATCTGTATACAAAGATACAAAAAGAAGAAAAATAGGAAATACGATGTGTTTATCACACTTTCCACGAATAAATGTAATGGCCGTGGTAGTCTAGTGATTATGATTTTGAACTTGTGGTCGGCGTATCGCGTGTTCAAGTTCTGGTGCCACTGAAACCCGCTGCGTAGAGGGGGCTGGTGCGTGCTCAACGTCTTCCTTTTGGTCTGGTATGGTAGTTTGGGGAGGTGCTGTCAGCTCACATGTCGCCCTCATTGACTGTGTAACAAAATGACGAGGGCCCGTCGCCAATTGTGACCGCGGTAGCCAAGTGGTCAAGGTATCGGATCATGGCTGACGTGTCATGAGTTCCAGCCCAATACCACTGAAAACCCGACGTGTAGGGGAGCGATGCATGGTAAATCTGTCGAGTGCTCAAACGTCTTCCCTTTGGTGTGGTAGTTAGGAGAGGGGGTGCCAGCTCAGGTGTCGTCCACGTCACTTGACCATGGTTCATAATTACGAGGTCCGTCGCCCATAGCCCTCGTGTTGCTTAACAATGCGACGTTAATATTCACTCACGCGTCACCAATTGCCCTCGTGTTTCTTTGTAGTGCGACGTTAATATTACTCTCCTTACACCGTTTTATTTATGTTAGAGAGTTAAATTGCATGTTTCTGTCGAAGTTCAATGTGTCTGGGTCATTCTGATCTGTATTTGAGAATTGTAATCTCGTCGTGTCTGGACTTCCAAGCTTTAATATTTTTCATTTCATACACTAAGACAAATTCGTTTTCTATAGAGTTTAGCTGCTGCGTCTAATATATATCTATATGCAAATCTCACTGCTAAAAAGGAACCTGTAAGAGCACATCAAGTAATATAAATGCATTCAACAAGTTTTGCCAATTTCGTTGCGTAATATTAAGAATATAAATTTATTGTTAAATGTTACGAGTGCGTCGACTTTCTGCGAAATATGCTGCTAATTTAAAAGCTTTTGATTTTTTAAAAGTAATTTTTTTTAAAAAAAAGTAACCCTTGCATGTGTGGAATTATTAAAATAACAGCAAAGCTATAATTAATAAAAATTTGATTTTCAGTTGCTAACGACAACTGTAATTCAGAGACAAAACACTTAAGCATTTTTGTTCTTTTTTAAAATTTCGCGCCATTTAAGAGGTTGCCATGCCAATATGTTTATAGTTGCACCCACAACAAATATTGCATTTGCTAATGACTTTTTTTATGGCCAAGGAAATGTTTTAACTGGCCGAATCTAAAAAAAATTCCTTTTAAAGTTTTTTTAAATTGTGAGGTTTGCAGAAACTTCATGTCTTAATTATTTTCCTAATTGTAAGTGCAAATTGTAATTACAATAATAGTTTATTTTATTTTTTTGACAAGTCAAAATAACTAGATTGAAAAGCTTGTACCACCTTTCGAACAGAGGCTTAATACCATGGCTAAATTCTGGTAAAAAGAATCTTGCTAATTGCTTAACCTTTTATTAGCAGCAAACGGAAAAATTCGATTAATAATATAAATGCTTAAACTATCCCCTGACTTTAAAAATTTTCAATAATTTCAATGTCTAATTTGGGTGACGCATGTTAAATGCAGTCATGGGTTATCCAATGAATTCAAAACTGATATTAGATTTTTCTTGCCGTAAGATTCTGATAAAATTTGAAATTGGGTAAACATGTTCAAATATCGAGATTCTTAATAAAAAAAAATTCTTGTATTATACGTGGGATTTTCCTTCCTTTTTTTTTTTTTTTTTACGGACGGGCGCTGTTATTGTTGACGGATATATTTTAAAAAAAAGTTTCGGAAACAAGCTAAAGTTGGCAACATCGAAGCGCATAAACTGATTGGTTACAGTTATCTTGTGACGATGACGCCACTTTAATTTAATCCATTCCGAATACATGCTATTTTGCAAATGGTAGTAAAATGTTGAAACACGATATTTTGAATATGTTTAAGGGGAAACGTTATTTTTCTTTCTTGTAATTCCAAGGAGATTGGGTTTTTCAACATCATTTTATTGTAGATTTTCATTTTCGTAATGACAGAATTCATCCTGTAGTTTTTTTTATTCATATACTTTAATTTTTTCAGCTATGTTCAAGTCTTCTGCTTGATCCTTCAAGTATAAGCAAAAGACTTCAGCTATTTTGCACTTAATCAAAATTCGCACTGTACTTTTAGGCTTGAATTTAGTGGGTTAGAAAATATTTTTCTGTCGGATAGTTAATCTTTCCATGGATACTAATTTTGTTTTCCTAAAGTGGTACAGTCAGACCCCGATTGAACAAATACATCGGACCCGAACATTTTGTTCATTAATTCAGGGTCGAAGCAAAATACAAATTTTTTGCATGAACCTTTTGGAAATTCTACGATAAGCTTTTACACAAAAAATACCTATCGTTAAAAACTACTCTTTTTGTTCAACAGCTGAAGTACTATTCGTGAATTTTTCCGCTCCAAATTTAATTCGAAATTTTAAAATATTGAATAATAGATGTTTGACAGTATTTTTGGTTTCTGACTCGAAAGAGTTCTTTTTCAATTTTTTTGCTGAGAAGGGAATAAATATTTTGTCATTTACATCCTACTGTACAAGGTATTTTTGCATACTTAGTTCCCAAACAATGTAAAGCATTAGAAAATGTAACAGTTTTGATAAATGTTTCATTATTAATTTCTGCATCAGAATTTCTATTCAATTCATTTCCTCAATTTCAGTTGCACAGACAGGCAGTTCGTCATCCAGTGTAACATCGTTAAAATTTTACAAATATCTCTTGCATCCTGTCCTATTCCTGGAATGTCCTGTCCTATTCGAAACTCACACGATAGGTTACATTCAGGACTCATTTACTTCTGTAAATTCTATCAATAATCTATCTGTATATTCTATCTCCCCCCCCCCAAATGTGTCATTTGGAAAAAAATCTATTTTTTTCCTAACAAAAACTAATAAAGTTTTTTCAGCTGTTGAAATAATTCGTTAAATCGAGGTGTATTATTCGTGAAAAAGGTTTTTTTCTTTCTTTGGGAAAAGAGAATTTCTTTAAATAGGTGCTTGGTAAATAGGGGTACGATTGTATTTAAAAACACTCTTTCGCTAAAACTACCCCCCCCCCCCCATCAAAAATAGATTTGGACCTGAACCCCGACTGAAATTCGAGGTATAAGAGAAACGACCACCCCACCCCAACAGAGTGAAAAGACAATCCGTTTGAAATACCAAGAAGATCGGTTGTGTTTACCTCTTGCCTCACATTCTGTAGTATTGAAACACTGTAACGAAGTTTAAAATTTTTATTTTAATTTGAATTCCGATAACTATGTGAATTGCTGAAATAAAATATAATTTTTCAGTTTCTATTCTTCCTAAAAATGTTCATCTACGCCTAAAATCCAAAAGTTAATAATTTTCTATATATAGTTATTCCATTTCTAACCGATAATTATTCCTTTTTAATTTTGTGCTTTATTGCCATTATAAATTCTGTATTATTTATAATCAAGTGAAAAAGAATGTAATGTTTATTTGAAAAGCGGTCATTTTTGACGATCATTGGTAAAACTTAGTATATATAAAATGTCGGTAGTTAATAGAAATATATTTTCCGATCACACAACAGACTTTTCTTCTTACTCGTACATAAGGAAACTTAACCGATTCTAAAACAATTGCTCATTCTGCCACTCAAGCGTTTGACGTGAGCCATTCCATCTTTTATGAAAGCAAATCCCGATTTGCGGATTAGCCAAACTAAATTGGTTCCAAGGTTTGGCTTTATGCTGGCTATGAAAACGGAAGGTGTGCTTGTCTCAAAATAGCTTTTTCGATTCCTGAAAGCAAAATGCAGAAGCGGGGATCAAGGGAGCAGCCGTAGTTATTTTGGCGAGTGCCTCGGTCCTGGCATCCGAACATATTAACTTTTGTATTTCTTGGCGATATAAATGCAAGATGGAGGAGTAAGCAAATTCGCTGGAGGTTTGAGGCGTCCCATTTGTTGTGTCCATTGTCGAGTTGAGGGAAAGTATTCACGTTTTTAAATGCCATCCCGAAGGTAGTTTGCCCTTTCCATTCTAGCAGACAAGCTGTCTCGTTTTGGGGGAAGTTTCGTAATATAAGCAAGCGCACCTCTGGGGTGTTTAATTTCTTCAAGGATTGCTAAGAATGTGTTATGTAAGAACGATATTTGTCTTCATCCTAATTTTTTTCTAAACATCCAATTGTGTGAGTGCTATTGCGTTGTTTTGCTATTGTTCGGTGTGAATTTTAATTTAAACTCTTGCCAATTAGTAAATATTGAGAGCAATAGCAAATCACTTTGAGTTTTGTGATTACAACTAATTGGGAGTTTTTCAACATTCGTTTAGGAAGAAAAAATTATGGAAAGAATTGAAATTTTTAGTTTTGAATTGGTACGGTTCAAACGCGACTACTCGACAAGAAAAACAAAATTGATCATTTTAAATTGTTTCATTACTTGTATAATTTAATTTTTTGGATCCTTATGCATCCAGTAGTTTCAATGTAAAATTTATTTCGGTAAGATTCGGCATAGTTTGAAGACCGCGTGGTCATGGACCGAGGTTCAAAATGACCCCAATAGCTCTCGTGTTGCTTTACAATGGAATGTTTATTCAGACTTAATCACTCGGCATAGTTTGAAGGGATTTTTATTGAAATGCTAAGAAACGGGGCATTAATTTTAGATAGCCGTTAGGCCTTTTGGTACTTAAGGTCTCTTCATCACCTTGGAAACGAAATTTGGTAAGGAATATGGAAGGGGAAACGAATCCTTTTTCGATTTTTATGCGTCCTATAGGTCAATAGCCCTCTTATTAACATTGTCGCGTTAGGAAATAAACGGTTGTTTCTTATGCCAGCTGATCTCGACTGCGTCAGATCGAGGTCCACGAAGTTCATTATGGCAAGGGGCTAGAGGAACGCCTGTCGTTGGCCGCACCCTCAAGCACCATACAGGTGACAGAACGATTTTAGCTGGGTTCCACTCCAATTTCGAGGGAGAGCACACTGGAGGGTGGGTCAGACGCCTCCCACCTCTCTTCCCCCTTCCACCAACCTCACGAGAGGACTTGCGGCTTGACGGCTGTTGAGATTACCCCCATGCTGCAAAGGGGTGCCATCCATGCCTTCTCCGGGATTCGAACCCAGACCATATAGGACAGCAGTCAGCTTCGCTAACCACTATACCGGATGGGCGACAGGATATAAACTAGTTGAGTCTAGTTAACCTTATGATGAACAAAAATTGTTTAAAATCGCACGAAATAAAAACATATAATGGACTAAGTTCGTGACGGTCACTGATAAATGCAATTTAGTGCTCTTCATTAAATTCAAGTGGCCGCGGGGTAGCCAAGTGGTCAAGGCATCGAATCATGGCAGGCATATCACGAGTTCGAGCCCAGTACCACTAAAGGTCCGCCGCGTAGGGAAGCGATGCACGTTAAATCTGTCGAGAGCACAAACGTCCTCCCGTTGGTGTGGTGTGGTAGTTGGGAGAGGGGGTGCCAACTCAGGGTGTCGTCCTCGTCATTTGACCATGGTTCAAAAGCCCTCGTGTAGCTTAACAGTGCGACGTTGATATTCACTCACTCATTGAATTCAAAACATGTTAGATTTTTACTTGTTGCCCTACTTGTAAAATTTAGATAAAATTTCATATTTGATAATTGGGTTAAAATATTCTAATATTAAGATTTTTCAAAATTAAAAAAATATTCCTATATTGTACTGTTACTTGTAAATCAAGTACGTTTTGTTTCCCTTTGTAAGTTATTTTTTGTTGATGTATATTTTTGGAAGAAAGTAGATGCAAAAAGCAAAAGTTGGACGCCACGAAGCGCATAAAAAGTCCTTTTTCATGATAAAGCCTGAAAACAGGCATTTCCTATTTTTTAAAGACTTTCATTATATTCTTTGTCTTTGCTCTCAGAATTAAAATGGATTAATTGGAATGGTGTAATAAAGTTACAATTGTAACTTTTGACGGTGGGTTAGTAAAAAAATATCCATTGATGGGTCATTGTGTTTAATCATGCAAAATAGACCGCGAAACATAAAAGCTGTTGAAATTCGTCTTTTAGTTGCAAAATTATGTATTTTCAAATCGTTTTCCACTTCTAATGTAAGAAAAAGGTAAGTTTTTTTTTGTAGAAGTAAAAGAAAAATTAAACCTCTTTAAAAGTATTATGATACACATCAATGCTCCAATGGGCTCAATTTTTGACGTCGTAGTCACATGACAAATGCAGTCACGTGTTGCTTTGTTACAATGGAAATTGATATGGGCCTGGTAATTATGCACATAAATGCTGGCATATCTAAAATGTCTTGTTGTGTAATGTATGCAATGACAGATTTTTTTAAAGTAACAAGAACTGATAACAGTCCACCTAGTAATACATTACTCACAATTTCATTTCAACTGGTTTCCATTGCCCAAAATGTGTTCCAGTTTGCTTTACATTAAAAAAAAAAAGAAATCAATAAAACCTTTTTTTCGGTCATCTGCAATCAAAACATTTAATATCAAAGTTATTCTTATAGTCATGAAA
This sequence comes from Trichonephila clavata, assembly GCA_019973975.1. Classification (NCBI taxonomy): domain Eukaryota; kingdom Metazoa; phylum Arthropoda; class Arachnida; order Araneae; family Nephilidae; genus Trichonephila; species Trichonephila clavata. The sequence continues at coordinate 48,870 of BMAO01034965.1, forward strand.
TAGTTTATTTTAAATTAAAATTCACTAAAAAATTTTTAAGAATATATTGCAGAAGATTTTTAAAAAAATTAAAAGGAGTTTTTATGCCAGCTTATCTCTAGTTATTACATTCAAAATTATATATGAAATTTAGATGTTTTAATCCTTTTCGGATAATTTGGAACGATTACCACATTATAACTTTCCATTTTTTTTTTCAAAAAAAAAAAAAAAAAAAAAAAAAAAAAAGAATATACAATAGTTATATTTAAATTATGTAAGAAAACTTGTAATTAACATAAAAGTAATCTTAACTATTTACATTTTATTTAATTAAATTAACATAGAATTATCGCTCATGTTTTCTTTTAAAATTTAAGAATCAACTCAACTTGTTAAATGGTATTGATATAATACAAGGAATTTAAAAAAATATTATTCAGAAGTACAAAATACCTGCTTTACATAATAGTTAAATATATCTCGATTAAAGCAGAAAATAGTAAGTTTGAGATTTGACCACTTACGGCTAAACAAATATACCCTAGTAAACCCTAAATACGGAAAATGTAAGTTCCTACAAAGCTGGAGCACGAAATGTCAACAGTAACTTTTAGAATTCCTTATACGATTGCGCGCTGTGCACGTGTCGGTGTTTTTATTTTTTATAGATCACGTGATATCGACTTGTACCGCTTGTTTATAAATGGACATAAAAATATAATTCCATTATTATTTTTCGTTTTTTTTTCTCCAATTGCATTCTGATCGATGTAGTTTGTGTAGATTTAAGGCAGTAAGTAAAACTTCCGTTGAATGTTAACGAATTTAAAATGGAGGTAGACGGGGAGCTTAGTTATTCAGTTATCTTACGTCGTGTAATATTTTTCCAGGGAATGATTGATAAAGTAATTTTATTATTTACATCAGTGTTTCCCATCCTGGGACCACTAGACCCCTAAATGGCCCATAGAAGCTTTGTGGGAATTTTCAAGAAAAATTTATACCGCATCTGCGTTATGTAGATTTCGTGGTTTTTGAAAGACATTGTGTATGAGATGAAATTGAGGAATTTCTATTTAGAAGACTTGTATGTTTTTTAAGAAAATTTTTTAGTTGTGCTAGAAAAAGTATTTCTATCCATGTGAAAATCTTGAAAAATCAGTGTTTAAGCACCAATTACCTGAAATAAGGCGGTCAGAGGTTGTCGTTTCATTCTATAGTGAGTAATAGGGTGGCCTCGATTGCCAAGTGGTTATAACCAAGAATTCGTGATTGGCGCTGTCCATTCGCGGGTTCGTATGTCTCTGAAGACCCACCATGTGGAGGGGCTGATGCGCGTTATATCTGTCGAGGCTCGGAGTTCCCCCATTGGCGTTGTGCGATAGTTTGGAGAGCAGAGTGGGGGGCAGCTAGTGCAGTCCTCATCACTTGACGAGGTCCATCGCCAATAACCCTCGTGTTGCTTTAGTGTGCGACGAAAAAAAACTAACTCATAATGTGCTTTGTTTAAAGACATTGTTCTTATATGTATTATGTTTCTATGCTTATTAATAAGCATAGGAAGAGGTGAGGGGTTCTGGCATGAGTATGTTTGAAAAGTGGGGTGCCACTCACACACACTTCAGGTGTCACCCTCATCATTTGACTGTGGTTGAAAATTGCGAAGTCCCATATCTATAATTCACGTAAACTTCAAAATACGATGTTAAACAATCAGTCTTGGAATGAGCTGTGTTATTGTTAAACCTCTTCTGAGAAATACTGATTTTCAGTTCACTTTCTATATTTTTTTATAATACTTGTTTTGCAATTTTCATTTCATTCACCATTGCTGTTTAAAGTTAAAAATGATTAAACATACAGTTTTTTCGAGTATATTGCATATCAAATGGTCAGCGTATTAAAGTTAGGATTCAGCGGATCCATAAGCAGAAGATGAATCATCTATCGAAATGGGAACAATATTCATTCTTTAAAATCCTTTTAAGTTCCTATTCCTGTCCTCCGAAACGATCTTAAAAAAAAAACCGATATTCTCACTAGAAATTCCTTCTAGTCCATAGGTTCCCAACCTTTTTTGAGCTAGCTCCCATTTTTCTAGTGAATATTTCGATACCGCCCCCTTTTCTAATGAATATTTCGATACCTTCCCCTCCCACTCTAGAGGAATAAAAGTGTACTTAATATATGGTGAAAACAAGAGGTAAGAGTTTTAAAACATATCCTATAACTAATAGAATATATTTTTTAATTTAATTTTTTTAAAGCTCCTTTTTTTTATTTGCGAATCTGAAATAGCTGTGTAATATTACATATTTTAGTCATAGATGGGATATTGTTAGAATTGAAACGCTGCTGAATTTCTTCTTCATTTAAAAGAGAGGAATAAAAAAGTTTTAGCTTACCTGTTATAAAAGACAGGCAGGGGTTTTGATGATACGAAGATAAATATAAATTGACAGTTTCAGCCTTTAAAGAATCACACGTTAATTCCTGATTAACATATTTTATTATGTTTCTTTGATAATATTCGTAATGAAATCCAGTGGACGAAACATTTCCCCTACTGCTCACAGACAAAAACAACACGTGCACTACAGAAATTAAAATTTTGCTACATCATTCGGTTTAATGTAGGTCTATATTTAAGTTTTTCATCCACTTCCCGAACTAACGAAATATGTGAATTTTCGTACATGTAATATAGAAATGATTTGAATACATACAATCAACATAAGGTTAAACAGCATTAAAGTTTACTTTTGTTAGCAATAATCGGAGTGTTTTCTTAGTCTTTTTTAGACTTATATTTGGTTAATTTGCCCAAGCCCCTCCGTGCCATCTCAACGCCTTCTAATTTTCTCTGGGTTTCTTACCACCCCCCTGAAAGTCTCAAACGCCTACGGTTGAGAATCTATGTTCTAGTCGAACTGATCCGCGCGCACGCTCACTTTCGCCTTCGTCTTTACGCAACCGTTTCGAACAAAGCACGACAAGGCGTTTTGTCCGCGGTTAAAAAAGTGAGAATAAGAGAAACAGATTGCCTGCAGCAGTAACCCCAATCAAAACTACAGATTATAAAATACGCGTGAAGTTTTTCTCATACAACGCCGTATTTCCGGCCATAAACAGCTCAGAACAGAAGCGAGGAATACACAGATGTAGGTCAGTCATGCGAAACCCTTTTTTTAATTGTGTCCCACCACTTTCACTCGGTGTTAAAAGTAGCTCGAGAAATTATTATGCGTCGACTCATTATCTTCTGAAGTAGAGTATCCAGCGTACCGTGTAGTTCGTTGTATGATCTCTTTTTGTTAATTACGACTGCGTCCTTGTAATCTCAGGTTCTCCAATATGTGGGAGATGGGCAGTCTATAAAATATGAGCGAGGTCATCCCTTTGTGAAAACGCAGTGTTTATGGAATTTTAATGACGTTGAAAATGAAATATTTTATTAAACTGTGTTCATTTTCAATTAAAGTCTCCAAACTGTGAAAATGGAGACCGGATGAACATTATCCGTTTATGCGCAAAATAACAATGCTAGTTATATGTGCAGAGACATTTTTCAGTTTACTTTTTATTGTACTAAAATTATGTTCAGAATAATCATAACGACATATTAGTGAAATATTTTGCCTGCCTATAACAGAAACGGCGAGGATAGGAACAATCCATTATCCCTTTTGGGTAGGCATGTCAAACTCGAAAACGTATAGTGGAATTCAAGAACAGAACCTCGTTTAAGGGGACGCAATACGATTCAATTGACAAAAATTGGTAAAAAAAATCAAATATAATTTTTTTTAGCTTAAATTATTCTTAATATATTTTTCTATAACCTCACAAAATGTGAAAACTCTAAACTTAAAAAACGCAGAATTATGATAGCTTTTATGTTCCTTTTTTTTTCACATCCCTGTGGCAAATGAAAATTTTAATCTGACTAATCTCAGAAAGATAAAATAACTAGTTTGTCTTCATTTAAAATGCTAAGGCTTTTTTTCTATTGTGCCTAATGCTTTGGATTCTAAATAGGTTTTTTGGTTCGAAAAGCACGTAAAAACATTCTTTACCTTTTTAAAAACATTTTTCAAATTGGAAGTACATATCTAAACCGAACGGTTCGGGAATTAGCTATTGGGTCACATTAAGGCTGGATACCCTGTATATTGTGCTTGATGCTAATAGTACATGTAACAAAGTTGGTATGCATTTTTGAATCAAAGCAATACTTATTTAAAAAAAAAAAAAAAATTGAACTCAGAATTTACACATTTAAGGAATTTTCAATAAGTATTCATAAAAAGTACCAATCACGTTATCGTAAAACCAACTTTTGTTATACATAGTTTGACGTACATGTAAATTAAATTTCATGTATGTGCGTAAATTTTTGTAGAAGTAGCATTTTAAAATCACTTCACAAATTTTTAAAGTTTTTTCCCCTGCTTTCAGCGTCTAAATGAATTTTTATTTTTAAATCTGTTACTGTACCTGGGGTATTAGAACATTTTTTTTTTCGTTGTAAGGAAGAATTTTGTAATTTCTCTTGGAACACAACCGATTTCCTCTTTTTGGTTTTTAATGTAGAGAAAGGTGCTAAAAATGTGTCTGAATCATTGAAGTAGTAAAAGAAATTACATTTACTTTGTATAACAACTAAAGAAATTGAAAGCGGAAAGAGGAATCAAAATTCAAAGACTCAAAACGCAGTCATTTTCTGCTGTACTGTAAAAAATTTTGTTCGTTTTAACTAATACAGCGTGAGTCATTTCTATGTGACTTGAATCCGAGTACTTCCTTAATTCTGAAGTGTATTCGTTATTTAAAAATTTAGTTAGCTTGAACAATTCCAACTGTCGTACAACTTTAAAAAAGCAAACAGGTGTTGCTTTATTATTATCTATTTTTCATTATTTCCACTATTTTTTTTTCCATAAAAAAAATCGCAAAATAGAGCGCGTTTTGTTAGTATTGGTGTTTATGGGCCATTGGGTGGAACTAGAATGATTCATAAAATCACAAGTTTGTAAAATGGAGTGTGGTTTATTTTTATAAGTCATTTGGTCGTAGTTATAAAAAGTTAAGGTATAAGATAAAGGAAGATGATAAATATACTGTTGTGAAGGGTAGTAGCCTAATTGAAGAGGTCGCATTGCAACGGGGGGATGAAAAGTATCTAGAAGACGTAAAATAGCAATGGTTGAGTCTTGCAAGAACCCCCCCCCCCTTTTTGAAAATTTTTTATAAACATTTATAAACCCCGTGCACCACGCAATGTATAACACGAGGGCTAACAACACAGACAGAAGAAAGGATTACAACACAAACATCCATGCCTTCTCCGGGATTCGAACCCAGTCCCTACGGCACCGCAGACAGCTTCACTGACCACTATACCGGATGGGCGGCCCAAGACCCCTTTGACAACGAATAACTAATATTTTTAAGAAATATTAATTTATACGATCACATTAGCAGATGTCCTACATTATTTCTTTCAATTTATCGTAAAATGTGTCCCTGAAAGAGATGTACAACTCTTTCCTTTTATCCATATCCCCTCCCTCGACAGGCAGCCTAGTGGGTATGGTCACGAACTTGTGTGGCCAACATATCATGAGTTCATGCGTAGTTGGAACCTTGTGCCACTGAAGATCCGCCGTGTAGGAGGGGATGATGTATGTTAAATATGTCATGGATCAAAGCCCACACGGTGGCGTGATGGGGAAGTTAGGAAAATGGGTTACCACTCAGCTGAAGTGTCGTTCTCATCGCTTGACCGTGTCTGTAAATTACAAGGTTCGTCGCCAATAAACCTATGGTATGTATTTTGTAAATCCTAGTACAGGTTCGCATTGTCAGAGTTCAGGTGCCACCCTCTGGGGGAGGTAAATGGGTGTCAAAATTACTTACAGTAATTGGTATCGCCTATAGGGTGCCACGCTAAAGTGATATCAGCTCTGGAAAAGTGATACCAGTGGGGAATGTACTAGGTCTGCAAAGGTTAAAATACCAATGCGCAGCCCCATAAGAAAATATATACCTGTATTGTGAATTTTCTTTTAATTTGTATTATGTAAATTTACTGCGTACTTCTCTAAAAAAAATAAACTGAGGTTTTGTTCAATAAAGACTGAACGCGGAGGGTCCCCCCCCCGAGGGTCCGGTTTGTAGCTCTGAACCCCTTTTGGGTGAGTTTGGTTCCCTTGGGTATTCAGCCCAAAGCCCTCGTGTTGCCATTAGGTAATAAACACTCACCCAGTAAGTAATCTAGAATTTAAATTTAAACTTGTCAGAATCAAACCATTAAGTCTTAAATACTCAAAATTTAAATAACTTTTTGTGCAGAACTTTACAAGTAACTTTTTGTATTATTTCGAATAGAACAAAGTGGTAAAAGCACGGGAACAACGTTTAAACTTAACTCTTCTTTCTTCACATTCGATATGTCTCGCCAGGTACTGTTTTTATTTATTTTGGGGCAGATCTAGTTCACGATGATTACTTTCAAAAAGGACTTCGAGTGAAAGCAAACAATTCCGGATTATTATTTTACCCAGGGGGGGGGGACTTCGCTGGCCTACGGGATCTTCTGTTGAAACATTGTTTCTAATCGATTGAATGAAACCCTCATAGACTTAGGCTAATGATTCTCCATCACTCTGCCGGGGCACTTTTAATTGCCCCCGCCAATTTTTTTAAAAATTATTATTTATACTCTAAGGGTGAGGGGGGGGGGGATCCGGATCTGAATCATTCGGCCTTTTTATAGAAATAAACTATTCATAAAATTTTTATCGACCCTTTCACAATACAAGAGGCGATATTTATTCATTACAGTAGAACGTCGTTTATCCGAATCAATTGGGACCGGACACTGTTCGGATAACCGAAAACCGAATGCGATCCATGCAGTATATGAAACCAGACACTATACGAATATTGAAAATCATCACATGCGGCAAACGTGCTTGAAGAAAAAGCAAAATAGGTGCAAAATGTCGCATTTTTACCTTGATTGTGGAAAATAATCACTTATTTTTCGCTGTACCATTGTACAGTACACCTTCGTTTTTTTTTACAGCAAGGTCTCTGATTCTCTTCAGCAGCAGTAGTTGAGTAAGACAGCACTCTGATTGTTGTTCGTACCACTCCGTAGCTGTCTCTAATGCAGAAAAACGTGTCAGCATTTGATGGGCTCTTGCTACTTTCGTTGTTGTTGTCATAGTCGACAGGGTAGTCACAATCTCGTCATCATTTAGCATTTGAAATCCACAGTCTTCTCCATCGCATGCGATCCAGGTTTCTACATCAACAAAACTCAACAAAAGAGCACGCATACACCCCCTCACTTGGAAACAAACTGTCCTAATATTCCGCGCAGATGTTTACCAAATCACACAGCTGAAATTCCCCAAATATTCTTCATCTTGGATTTTCCCGTCACTTTAGGCCTCACAGGAAACAAATCTTGAGCATTGCACTGTTCGAAAACATATCTGGACTTTGGTTCGGATATTTGACGCTCCGGATAATGAACGTTCGGGTAAACGACGTTCTACTGTACATATATATTTGATTGACATATAATTTGATTGGGTTCGTAATCCATTCATGATAACGGATACATCTGTATTATCATTAACTTTGAATGAAGAGGAAGAACTAATTTCGCTCGGGTAGATAACAAAGGTTTAATTTTAAGACATTTTGAAGAGTCAATTGATTAATCTTGGATTAAAATTAGAAGCGATTATCCTATCATAGCCCAAAAAAAACTATAAAAATATTGTTACAATTTTACTTGCGACATATTTGTGTGAATTTGGATTTTCAGTATTGACAAGCGTAAAAATCGAAACTTTTAAATGTAGATGACAAAATGAGAGTGGCAATATGACTTTTACGACCCAATATAAACGAAATTTTCAAAAATCATCTAGCTCAATTGTCGCATTAAATGAATTCTTATAATTAATGTGTAATTAATTACTTAATAAATATTTTGTTGTCTTTGTCTATACATATTTTACTTAATATTAAAAAATTATTATCGTATACTATTTTACTTAGTGTATTACAGATAAGTAAAATTCTTTTGAACTTATTTTATTGTTAGTGTGCCGCCAAGTTTTGAAATTATTAAAAGAGAAAATTGTTTGTGTGTGCTTACGACCACACGATAGAAGAGAAAACTTCTGATTTATTCTGAGCAAATGTATCCAATTGTTCGGATGTACTATGTTTTCTTTTACATTTTCGCAGTCCACTTTTTCGTGCCACTTATCGGGGGATTTGTTTATTTTATCCATTTTCTGTAAAGGGCAATGTTTAAGTAATTATGCATTTTTTTTTTATATTTGAGAAAATATGATTTAAATGTCAATTAGTCTAATTTAAAAAAAATATTTTTTGTAAATTACTTAAGTAGATTATATTTATTTATGTTTTATGGTAATTACATATTATCGCAACAATGCCAGCATTCAAGAAAACTCGCCAAGTTGGCAACCCCGTTTACTTTCTCTTAAAATTCTCTTAGCAAACAAAAGAAGAGGGTTCTTGCTCTTTCACAATTCGCAGTTCACTTTTTCGTGCCCATTTATTGGGGGATTTTATTTTATCCATTTTCTGTATAGGACAATGTTTAAGTAATTATGCATTCTTTTTTTTATATTTGAGAAAATATGATTTAAATGTGAATTAATCTAATTTTTAAAAAAAAATATATGTAAATTACTTATGTAGATTAAATTGAAAAATATGTTTATATGGTTATTACATACTATCGCAACAATGCCAGCATTCAAGATAACTCGCCAAGTTGGCAACCCCGTTTACTTTTCTTAAAATTCTCTTAGCAAACAAAAGGAGAGGGTTCTTGCTCTTTCACAATTAATGCTTTTATTTTCTATCTTTAAGTTATCGCCAATATAAACCAAAATATTAACAACTATCTCGCCCTGTAGCTTCATTAAAATTTCAAATTTCAATTCCTCGGCACATTTTTGGGCCTAAATGCTCTTTTTAATCAAATAATAAATCCCATGCTTCGTTTCTTCTTGGCCCAGGGCGTACTATTATTTATACAGCTTTAAAGAGTTTATCTAATGAAGGAATACTTTCAACAACATAATACGTTGAATTTACACATTCCGTTTGTTGTTGCAAGCGTAACCTATACTATTCCTTTTCATTTTTATGTTGCACATCTGTAACCGCAAGGAAATCCAAGACAAATTCCTTATCATTTATAAATTCTGAGGATTTCAAAAGTATCTCTTTTAGTTCGGCGATTTTAAATGATTCATGTACTGTTTCACCGATTTCTTCTAATACAGCTAGCAAGTAAACTTTTGTAGCATTTTTAAACATTATTGATCATAAACGATGTTCAATAGGAAATCAAACTCTCCTTTACTGGATAATCCGTTAAGACCTTTGGTTCTCAACGGAGAGAGGCAGCTTGATAAACTTTGAAATATTATTATAACTACCACCACACAGAGAATCCCTCTTCCAATTTACTACATAAGAATCTTTTATTTTAAAAAATTAAATTCGCTTACGCTCCTCTTCTCTCGTTCACTCGTTGTAGCCGGGCTGCACGGCAGTAATATTTAAAGAAAGTGAAACCTAACGGGAAAAATGTGTGCATGAAATTTTTACTTAAAAAAACATCATACGCCTAAAGTTTTCAATTCAAAACTCATTGACACGAGCACGATTTCCGACTGGAACCGGGAAAAAAAACACCGAGTAGTGTAAAGGACCCGAACCTGACGCTTCATTTACATTCACTCTTCAGCAAAACATCTAACCTAAAGAAGTTATTTCAGGTTGAGAATCACTGGCTTAGGTTGAGAAAGGCTGAGAATCACTGACTTAAGTTGGGAATCACTGACTTAAGTTGAGAATCACTGACTTAAGTTGAGAATCACTGACTTAAGTTGAGAATCACTGACTTAAGTTGAGAATCACTGACTTAAGTTGAGAATCACTGACTTAAGTTGAGAATCACTGACTTAAGTTGAGAATCACTGACTTAAGTTGAGAATCAATGACTTAAGTTGAGAATCAATGACTTAAGTTGAGAATCAATGACTTAAGTTGAGAATCAATGACTTAAGTTGAGAATCAATGACTTAAGTTGAGAATCAATGACTTAAGTTGAGAATCAATGACTTAGGTTGAGAATCAATGACTTAGGTCGAGAATCACTGACTTAGGTCGAGAATCACTGACTTAGGTTGAGAAAGGTCGAGAATCGCTGACTTAGGTTGAGAAAGGTCGAGAATCGCTGACTTAGGTTGAGAAAGGTCGAGAATCGCTGACTTAGGTTGAGAAAGGCTGAGAATCGCTGACTTAGGTTGAGAAAGGCTGAGAATCGCTGACTTAGGTTGAGAAAGGCTGAGAATCGCTGACTTAGGTTGAGAAAGGCCGAGAATCGCTGACTTAGGTTGAGAAAGGCTGAGAATCGCTGACTTAGGTTGAGAAAGGCTGAGAATCGCTGACTTAGGTTGAGAAAGGCTGAGAATCACTGACTTAGGTTGAGAAAGGCTGAGAATCACTGACTTAGGCATTACCAATAATATTCGCTGGATCCCATCAAATATTTTGGATAGATATTGCGAGTGTATGGCTGCTGTTACTCTTTACATTTTTAATCCGCAGTTTGTTAATTGTAGATTTATTAAGATGAAAATCAACGGTACATGGCGTAACACCCTTCCCCCGCAACCTCACATCAAAGAGATGTTATGTACGCTTTAGGATTCTTGGGGCCCAAAGCCCCAATGGTATGTTATGGTTCCACAATTCTTTGAAAGATCCGACTTAGGGGTCAAAACCTGATGCTCTAATATTCTCTGTTACACCATTGTACTTGGACAATCAAAGATGACGTATTCTGGAGAATTACTTGTTTCCTTTCAGAAATGTAACCATAGAAATCCAAAATATGTATAGAAAATAAATATTAACTTTAAATTTGAGATATGCAGAATATATATATATATATATATATATATATATGCAGCAGTGGCGCACACAAGGGGGGGTGTCCTGAAGGTCCAGACACCCCCAAAACCCTTTATTTTTTTCTCTATTGATCATATATATATATATATATATATATATATATATATAACGTAAAGTTTAAGTACTTGTCATTTACAATTTATTTTACTAATTAATGCTAATTATTAATTCAATAATTTATTTCTTTTTTTGTTGACAAAATCAGTAGAATCAATTGGTGTTGTCTTGAGGTATCATACGAGTTAAGGTACTTTCGACCATGGACTCCCCCTTGAAAATTTTTTGCGTGCGCTACTGATATATGCGCTACTTCTTTGGCGTTAACTTTATATAATAATGTAAGATGTCTTAAATTTATATCTTGTGAGTAACAGAAAGAAATGTAATTAATTTTACAATATTTTTATGTTCCTTCTTTATGCTATTTAAAAAATACAATAATTTCATTGCAAAAATTGTTCTGTTACTTTAAATTTTGTACATTACTGCACATAGTGTAAAATAGACAAAATTAACTTGTGTGTGAATTGAAAAAAGTATATCAAAATATGCTATATTTCAAAACTTTGCAAGGCTCTCGCATCACTTAAATCATAATTTCAAGTGATGTATGTGAATGTGAGCTATATGGAAAACGTGTGGCGAAAGCATCTGCATGGCGGGCAAATGTTTGCCTACATTGAAACATCAGATGAATTTCTTAGAAGAATATTGTCACTGCATTATCTAGGTCAGCAATTCTCAACCGCTGGTCCGGCGGACCACCAGCGGTCCGCGGAGAAATCTTACCGGTCCGCGGACAATTTCTTCTATTCGCGAAAAAAATTTACTTATCAAAAAAAAAATAATAATAAGAACTAAATTTTAATTTATTAAATTACGAAATACAAATATATCTTGAACTATTTATAATTCTATGTAATTTATGGTTAGTACTGCACTGAAGAAAAATTCCCGAAATGCTGACAAAAGTGCGCGAGAGCGCGGCGCGTAAACCCCTCTGTTGGCGACAGACACTTAAGCCGGGGTTATAATAGTATATAGATCACAGCTTATTTGTGTTCGGTGGATCACAGAACACGGAAGCGTTGATTGAAGGAGTTCTTACAGAAGGTTAATAGATTTGATGTGTGATCTGGTACAGTTTTATCGTTGTATAGTCTCGGTGTTTTTAAGTTATTGTTAAACGAAACATTGTTATAATAATTATATATCTGTTTAACTGGATTGGACCAATATAACAGTAAGTTTATTGATTATTTATATACTTGTATGTATGTATGTATGTATGTAGGCGCTAATAAAAAAATATTTTTTAACCCTTAGTAAGATGAACCGTAAACAAGGCACGCTATTCAATTTTTTGAATACCAGTTCAATGTCTCAAAAAAATGACGACAAAACAGGAATAGTACCAGGAAAAAAGAGAAAACCATTTATCAGACACTACAACCACGAATATATAAAATATGGTTTTATTCTTTGGCCCAATTCTACGGAAGAAGATATACGTCCGATGTGTATCATTTGCCATGAAGTTTTAGTAAATGATGCTATGAAACCAGCGAAAATGTTACGACATTTGAAGGCTAAACATTCCGAGCTGGAAAAAAAGCCGCGTGAATATTTTGAGCGTAGAAAACAAGAATTAGGATTACAAACAAAAACATTTAAACAAAATTTTATTCACAACAAGTCATTATTAAAATGTTCGTACCTAGTTGCCCTTCGGATTGCTAAAACAAGAAAATCCTTTACTACTGGGGAAAATTTAATAAAACCAGTTTTAATAGACGTCTGTTTAGAAATGTTTGGACTCTCTGCTGTTGATAAAATCAAATCGATTCCCTTATCTAATGATACTATAAGAAGAAGAATTGAAAAATTATCAGAGAATGTGGAATACCAATTAATACAAAAGATAAAGGAATCAACACTTTTTGCAATACAAATCGACGAATCATGCGATATTTCTAAAAAGGCCATATTAATTTGCTATGTTAGATATATTGATTTTACTTTGGAAGAAATAAAAGAAGAATTCTTGTGTTGTATAGAATTGGTTTCATATACAACAAGTGATGAGATTTTTAAAGCACTTAATTCTTATGTTATTAAACATTCTTTAGAATGGAAAAATTGCGTAGGTGTGTGTTCCGATGGGGCGGCTAGTATGGCTGGCAGACATTGTGGTGTTACTAAAAGAATTCAGCAAGCAGCTAATTCTGATTTATTAATTACCCACTGTATAATCCACAGACAACATTTAGCAGCGAAAAGTTTATCCACAGAATTACATGAGGTTTTAGCGGAATCTATAAAAATTATTAATTTTATCAAAAAAGCGATTTAAACAGTAGGTTATTCGCAATATTTTGTCAGGAGGTTGGTGCCAAACATGAGCAGTTATTATTGCATACAGAAGTTCGATGGCTCTCGCGGGGTAAGATTTTAACCAGGCTTTTTGAATTAAAGACGGAAGTAGAAATATTTTTAAGAGAAAAAAATAATCCTTTAAGTATGCATTTTTCTGATGTAGAATGGGTTGCAAAACTAGCATATTTAAGTGATATATTTTCATATATCAACGATTTAAATTTGAGTTTACAAGGAACTTCTACAAATGCGTTTCATTTATTTAATAAAATAGATGGATTTAAGAAAAAAATTAATTTTTGGGTGGATAAAGTAAATACCAATAATATTGATGTATTTAGTAATTATTTTGATTTTATTAATTTACAACAAGATTTAAACGTATCAAGATTAAATATAATCATTGGGCATCACTTACAATCTTTAAAAAATGGTTTCGAAAAATATTTCCCATCTGAAAATACCACGTGTGAAAGAAATGTGTGGATAACAAACCCCTTCATACCATATGAGAGTAGTAAGTTAAATTTAAGTGACAGAGAATATGAATCCCTCCTTGAGATTAGTACAGATATTATGTTAAAAGCTAGTTTTTCAACAATGTCCCTAGATAAATTTTGGATCAAATTGAAAAATGAATATCCATCTCTATACGAGAAAGCAATGAAAATGTTAGTCCCTTTCGCAACTACATATTTATGTGAAGCGGGATTTTCATCTATGACGGTAATAAAAAATAAATTTAGAAATCGTCTTTCGGTTATTTCGCCGCTCCGACTTAGCTTGACTAATTTAGAACCCACAATTGAAAAGTTGATTGAAGAAGAGCAGCCACAATCTTCTCATTAACAATAAATAACAATATAAAAATTGTAGATCTTTAATTTAGTGTAGTATCACATGTTGAATTATTTTGTTGTGTTCATATGCAATGATTTTGTGATTTTTTTTTATAATTTCTGATATTTTTTGTTGTAATTTTTTTCAGGGGTTTGTTACTTATTAAAAATTATTATTACAAACAAACAATAAATTATGTTAAAATGGTTGAGGCTTTCGCGGCCGTTGTTTTGACTTGAAGTAGTTCTAGTCGGGCTTAAAGGCCGTCGTTGGTTGAAATTGCTTCCTCCCGTTCCGTGGGCACGTTGGCTAGCTTTTTCTGAGGTGCTTCTATGCCATCCAGTCTGCATCCAACCTTTGAGATGGAAACACCATAGAAAAAGCTAGCCACTCGTGCCAGCGAAACGTCAGGAAGCAATTTCAACCAACGACGGCCTTTAAGCCCGACTAGAACTACTTCAAGTCAATAAATTATGTTTTGTTTTACAAATTTTTTTGATTTAATTTTTTAGTAATCGTAAGAGTGATATTTTTGTTGTGTTTCTATGTCCATGAATTTGTGATTTTTTTAATAATTTTCTGTGATTTTCGTTAAAGTTTTGTTATATATATTATATGTATGTAATATAATTACATATATTTACATTTAAATATTAGTGTACGCAAATGATAATAAACATGTTCCAATTAACGTATTTAGTAGTTCTTTAATACCTAGTAAAATTTTGTTGTTAAAAAAATATCACCGGTCCGCGAATTTTTTTTACAAATTTTACCGGTCCGCGGGCCAAAAAAGGTTGAGAAACGCTGATCTAGGTAACCACACTTATGTGATCTTCATCTTTGTTATTATGTACTTTGTAGAATATTTTATTTCTATTTATACTGCATAGTTGGTTTTTTCTTCCCATTATTGTATTAAATCATGTTGGATTGCATTAGTTTACTGGTTTTCGTAACTGCTATTTTATTTATCTCCACAGCTGCCGCCATTCAATACATTAATGCCCAATTTGGTAAGTGAAATCCATAAAATTTGAAATAAACACTTCATTTCCCCCCTTCAAACAGTGTAGGGTTGAAATGGAGTAACGCAAAATTTGGCCTAATTGATAACGATTACCTAATTGATAATAAATCTGTTTTTGTTAACCCTTAAGGATAATTTGACAACCTTTTTTTAAAAAAAATCGCCAATCTGCACTACATACTTCATTTTAATCCTGTATAGAAATTATATGTATTGCAGTGGTTCCTCAGCTTTCAGTGACCAAAGACACTTTTTTTATAATGAAAACTTGGACACATGAACCCTCAACTGAATAATATCTATTTCAATGCATATAAGAAAAGTTATTAATGGGGCCGAGGATAGCCTAGTGGTTAGAGCATCGGATGCCAGACCGGAAGGCCTGGGTTCGATGCCCGATGTCACCAAATACCCTCCGAGTACACACGGAGTACGTAATCGTTAAATCAGTGGCTCCGAAAGTCTTGTGGGCGGTCGTAGCAGCTACTACTGGTGCAGGGGGCGGGATAATAGTTCCTATCTTTTCATTTCTGTGCCTAAATTGTGGAGGTGGAGATAGGTGGTGTCGCCATCTATCGTGTATGAACCGTGCCAAATCGTACTGTCACCTGCACGATGCTCAAAGCTAACGACAGGCGTACACCTAGCCCCTTGCCACGATCAATTTCGTGGGCCTCAATCTGACACCGTTAGACAGGTGGCATTAGAAACAACAAAATTATAAATTTAACTTTGGTATCATAATGGTAAATGTTAACGTAAAAGTAAAGTACAAACAAAACATGGATGTATCTGAAGCAGTTCTTATTCGAATTATAACTCTTTGTGCATTAAAATATTGAAACAATTTTTTCCCTCCTCTGAGATGGGTGAACTAACGCGATGGTTATCTTTGTAGCAAAACAAAAAATAACACTGCTTTCTGTTCAATCTATACAAATAAATAAAATTGAAGTGTCTGTTTGTAATTTCAAATTAGCAGCTTTTTACTTAATGCACTAAAAGTATATACGGTACTCATAACAAAAAACCAATTTTTAAAATTTTTGTCTGTCTGTCTGTCTGTCTGTCTGTTTGTTCCGGCTAATCTCGGAAACGGCTGGTGCGATTTTAAAAATTCTTTCACTAATGGAAAGCTACATTAACGGGGAGTAACATAGGCTATATTTTATTCCCGTATTCTTACGGGAACGGAAACTATACGGGTGAACGTGAAACTGAATGCCAAGATGAACGCCAAATTGAACGCCAAGCTGAGCTAATGAAGTCGTTGTTTTGGTTACTGGCGACCGATGCTCTTCATGAGACATAATAGTGTTACGCGCACATGATAATACGCTGACACGTGCCATAATTTTTTTTTATGATAGTTATCTCACCGTTCAGTTAAGTAGAGCATCGGCTGTTTCGGATGCACTTTTAAAAATAATAAATCAAGGCTTCATAAGCAAAAAGCAATGCAAGAAACAAAAAATTGATAAGTTTTACGGTTAGTTTTAATCCTTTCTTTTTTTTTTTTATTTACATTTTTAGTCACATTTAAACAATCGTTATTATAATTCCAATCTATATCTATATAAATAAATAAAATTGAAGTGTCTGTTTGTAATTTCAAATTAGCAGCAATTGTTTGCGGGGGCGGGGGTTTAAGGGGCGTTAGAAATTCCGATTTTTAAGTTATTAGACGTACAGTCTTGAAACTTAGTAAGTAGATTCCTCTCATAGGGTAGAGATACGCTACAAAATGGGTTTCGTGAAAATTTCCCTCAAGTGGCGTTGCGGGACTTAAGGGGCGTTATAGATAATTATTTCCATTTTTAAACTATTAGACGCACAGTCTTTATATTTGATAAGTAGATTTCTTTTATAGAGTAGAGATCAGCTATAAGTAGGTTTTGTGAAAACAGACCTCTAAATAACGTTGCAAGGGATTTAGTGGCGTACTAGATAAATATTTTCGTTTTTAAACTACTTCACCTCCCTGCTTGAAAATTGGTAGGAATGTTTCTTTCATGGAGTAAATATCCGCTACAAAACAGGTTTGGGAAAAATTGACCCCCAAGGGGTGTTAAGGGCAGATATAAATAATTATTTCTATTTTTAAACTATTAGACGCACAGTTTGAAATTTGGTAAGCAGATTCCTCTCATAGGATAGAGATACACTACAAGATATGTTTTGTGAAAATCGATCCCTAGGCCGCGTTGCGGGGGTTCAAGGGGCGTTATTGATAATTTTTTTTTTTTTGCATTTTTAGTTTATTGGACGCACAGTCTTCAAATTTTGCTAAGCAGATTCCTTTCATAGTGAGCAATTCCCCTACAAAATTGGTTTTGTGAAAACAGACCCAGAAGTGGCGTTGCGGGGGCTCAAGTGGCGTTATAGATAATTATCCCCATTTTTAAACTATTAGACGTACAGTCTTGAAATTTGATAAGCAGATTCCTTTCGTAAAGCAGAGAACCGCTAAAAAATGGGTTTCGCGAATATGAACTACCAAGTTTAATTTCGGGAGATTAAGAGGCGTAATTGATAAATATTTCCATTTTAAACTATTTGATCATCCTGCTTGAAAATTGGTAGGCATGTTCCTTTCATGGAATAGAGTTCCTCTAACAAAGAGTAAAACGAAAATTGACCCCCAAGGAGGGTTGCGAGGGGTCAAGAGGAGTTACAGAAAAAAATTCCTGTTTTTAATTGTTAGACCCATATACTTGAAATTTGTTAAGCATGTTTCTTTTGTTGAATAGGGATCCACTAAGAATGTATTTTAAGCAAATCAAGTTCTGGGGGGGATGCAGGGGGTTACTGGGACGTATTGACGGAAAAAATTACTTTTTTCGAGCTGCAAGGACTATAATAATGAAATTTGGTTTGCATTTTTCTTTTGTTGGGTTGAAATCCGCTAACAGCGGTTATTTTGGAAAACGGCTCTCAACGGGATTACGGAGATATTGATAGTAAAACTTTTGTTTTTACTGTTAGATTTAGACTTGAAATTTGGCTTGCATGTTCAATTTACGGAGTAGAGATCCACCGAAAATTGGTTTTGCGGGAATCCACTTGGTTTTTGGGTTACGAAAGAGCAAACATCATTCTATGCTTCAATTTTAGAGATTTTTAGAAAACACAAATTAGATGAGTTCTGCCCCCTTTTTTTTTATCAACAGGCGACAGTTACAGGTATAAGTATATTTTTCTATACAATCGAATTCTTAATGCAGGACTTAGATATCAATAATTTATACATATATATAAGCAATAAAAATTTATAAAACATCATGAAATTCCCAGCGAAGCGGGTGGGTAACAGCTAGTATTAAGATAAATGTGTTGCATTCACTTCACATCTCGGGATCATGCTCAAAACAAAGTTAAACTGTTGATCAGATGTACGACTCTTTTATGCTGCCATATTTTAGACTTGTTGTTGCACGTAGCGCAATATTCTGTTCCTATATAAATCTCCAAAGACGGCCGCAACCGGGAACTGTCCGACCTCCACTCGCGCTTCCGCACCACAGGTCCAGGTTCATACCCCGGGCTGGGCAAGGTCGACTAAGCCTTTCATCCCTTCAGTGGGTCGATAAAATGAGAACCGAGCTTGCTTGGAAACTTAACACTGGGGGATTCGTGTCAGGCTGACCACCTGACCGGAACATCTGCTAATGCACCTCAGAACCCAAAGTCGCGTATACTGAGTTGGGCACAGTAGGCCTTGGCCCTCATGGGCTGTTGCGCCACTAAGTTAAGTTATATTACAAATATTTTACTTTATACCTTTCGCGGCTCCCGTGTGGCCGCGGTAGACTAGTGAGCCTATTTCTGTCATGGTTCAAAGTCCTCCCAAGGTGTGGTATTGAAGTTGGGAGAGGTGGCTGCCAGCTCGGGTTTCGTCCTCGTCACTTGACTGAGACTCAAAGTTATGAGGTCTTTCGCTTTTTGCCCTCGTGTTGCTTTACAGTGTGGCGTTGTTTTTTCACTCACTCATTCGCGACCCCCTTAATGTTCACGCGCCCTTCAATCAATTAGAATTTCACCCATCCCCTCAGCAGTCTCAAGGATCCGTGATCTTGTAACGTTTTCCCGCCTACCAGCAGCAAGATCGGCTCCCTGTGTGGATAGCATTACGTAATTCACATCCACACGTGCACTCGTAAAATATTGCGGGGTCCTTTCATCTGACGCATGCTAACAACCGATGGCTGAGAAAACCAACACTGGATTCCACCTGAAAGTGAAACTCCGAGTGTAATTCGAAATGTAAGCGACCGTCCCCACACCTCAAAAGAGTGGAGAGACGTTTCGTTTGAAACACTCGAAAGAAAAGCCGTGTTTGCCTTCTCCTTCTCAAATAGCATATTCGGCAGTATTGAAATACTCAATAGTCTGAATAACTATTTAAGTAGTGTAATTAATAGCTGTAGATGTAATAAATAACATTTTAGTTTCTTAAGCCTCCAGGCTACGTATCATTTTTTCCAAACGTTACAGGGTCCACAGGAACCGCCTGGGGAAACCTGTGATTTAATCAAACCCGTAAAGGAGAGCAACTCCTTTTTTCGATTTTTTAAAAAATTTTCTATTTTAGTGCTTGAAAAAAATATCATTAAAAAGCTTTCCAAGTGAATATCTTCGATCATTAAAAAGAAGAGGAAGAGCTTCTTGTTTTATATTTTTCCCCGAGTTTATAAAAAAAAAAAAAAAAAAACTCTATGAATGAAGACTATTTGCATTTCCTGCATCACATGATGATCCTTAGCCGGAGAAAAGGGAATCGAATTTATAATGTCAAGGCAAACCTTTCTCTCTGGCTCTATTTAGAAAAGGGGGGAAAACAAGAAAAAAGCGCATATTTTTGGCTTAGCTCCAGCAGAAGAGGTTGCTGAACTTTCCGCGCAACCTATATTAAAAGTTTTCTCATTTCTGAAATGTTTGCCTTTGATTCTGTTTGTTTAGGCGCTACTTGGAAAGGCACTAGTAACAGCATGCTTTTATCTGTCCCGCTTTTAATAGCGGCCGTAAAAATCTGTACTTATTACACGCGGAAGCTCTTGAGAGAATAATAGTTAAGAGAAAGACTGGTTTTTTTTTTTGGTGATATAAAAGAAATTTTTACGTGAGCTTAGCAGTTTAATTAAAAATTTATTGTCTTCTAAAATTATCCCTTTTTCGAATTCGGTATCAGAATACGACCCCCCCCCCCCAATCTTATATTTTGAATACCGGGAAGGGAACAATTTTCCAGTTTTTTTTTTAGTAAATATGATTTTTTTTAAGAGGAACGAATTGATGGAAAAATAGGGTGCAGAAAAGCACAATTCTGTGTTGAGCGGACAATGAAATTGATTTTAAAATTAAAAGAATAATTTATTTGAAATTTTTTTATCCCCTCCCCCTCCACGGCTTGTAAAAATCTTAAGAGTATCGTTACTCCTTATAAACATGCAAGGCATCATTTTGGTTGTAGTCTAGTGACCACCTACACGGGTCTAGTGGTCACGTGATTCCAAGCCGCGTTAAATCTGTCGATGCTCAAACGCCCTCCCGTTGGGTTAGTGTGGAAGTTATGAGGAGAGTATCATCTTCGTCACTTGACCATGGTTCAAAATTACGAGGTCCGTAGTAGATGAATAACGCGATGGTAATATTCACTCACGGGCTCCTAGCTGGCGTGTCTTCAGGGACGTCTTAAGACTGTTTGAGGCCTTGGGTCCAGAGAATTCTTGAGATTTTCTACGACCTTGGGCCCCTATGCAAAAGTAGGCCCTACCTGGAATTTTTAAAAATAGACCGTATATAAAGCTTGCATTGTCAAATGCTGGTACAAGCGGTCATTTGAAACAAACGTGCACGACTCACAAACTGACTCAACCGATAGCCGCATTTCGACTGAATGAGTTGATTGTTTATGGTTTTTAGCCTAGGCCTACACATGGACAACGGTCATCAAATTTTTTATTCAGTCTTGCCAGTTGCCATGCGGTTTGAAACCTTCTGTTTTGGAGAATATATACTAGAATAATATTTGACCACTAAAATTATCCAGATCTGAGTCGAGAACGAAACGAGGCCTGGGCCCTTTAGACCTCCCTGTGTGTCATGAGTTCGAGCACTAGTAGTAGTGTTTCAAACGGACTGTCTCTCCACACTCTTGGGTGGCCGAGTGGTCTAGGCATCGGATCATGGCTAGCATGCCATGGGTTCGATCCTAGTACCACTGAAGATCCGCCGTGTAGGGGAGCGATGCACGTTAAATCTGTAAAGAGCTCAAATGTCTTCCCGTTGGTGTGGTGTGGTAGTTAGGAGAGGGGATGCTAGCTCAGGTGTCGTCCGCGTCACTTGACCATGGTTCAAAATTACGCGGACCGTCGCCAAAAGCCCTCGTGTTGCTAATCAGTGCGACGTTTATATTCTCTCACTCACTCCACTCTCTTGGGGTGTGTGGGGGCGATTGCTTCTTATACCTCGAATTACTATCGGGGTTCCGGCTCCCTGGTGGAATCCAGTGTTAGTTTTCTCACGGCCATCTGTTGTCGGCGTGATGTCAGATGGAAAGACCCAGCAATATTTTAAGGGAGGATATGAACTGCTTTTTCTACATGGGAATCCGATCTTGCTCGGAGGGAAAACGAAACAATAATTATAAAGGAAAACAATTTTGAGTCATTCATTTTCACTTGTCTTACGAGCCTCGTTTTGCCGACCCCTGTTTTGAGTGCTTGTTTGTCCATCGTGGTTGCGGCGAATCAAATCTGCCACTTTTAAAAGAATCTTTAATATTGGTATATCGTATAAAATCGAATCTATCTAATAAATCCTTGTTTCAATTGGATAAAAAGTTTAAAGACGTGAGGCTTTAAAATTGTTTAAATGGCTTTCAGAAAGCTTATATCATCGTTAATTGACACATATTGCGTGCGGGAATATTGCTTTATCGAGCGCTGACATTAAAAAAAAAAATCTTTTGTGTCTTTTATTAAATATTGTCTCTAGAAAAGCGACGTTCACAATAACAGGGTATTGAAAAATGGCAAGGTCGATAGGCGATCTATTGTTGCGAAGATGCAATTATCATCATCCTTGGACGAATGATCAAATCAAGAAAGGGCACAACTTTCATAAATTGTCACGTCCAAAAAAAATTGATATACCGTTAGAAAAATCGTGCTTGGTGTCTTGAGAGGGGGGGGGGGCGATTAATGAAAACCTACCCGCGGAGGGAATCCGAAAGTAATAGATTTGTGCTACAAAGTATGTGAAAGGAAGGGGAACCGGTTTTTCCGACCAATTAAAAACGTCGTTGGAGAGTTTGCACGCGATTTCCACTCCCCCCCCCCGTCAGAAAATGCTGAAAGAAGAAAGGAGGCAGGCAGCTAACATACACAAATAACTTCGAAAAAATTTATCACCGAAGTAAATAACCTCTCCATCGAGCTTCGCAGATCAAGGCCGTTTTCTGCAAGATAAAGATGTTGCAGAGAGAGAAATATATCTCGTGTTTTGATACATGCCGGTTTTTTTTTTTAAGGGAGTACCGATGAAAACAGGCTATTTCTAATCCCGGCATTCCATCACTCTTTCTCTCTTTTTGTTTTATTTATTCCTTCTCGACAGATTATTATAGTTTTTAGGTTTGTAGTGATTTTGATCAGTGGAGAGGAATTTTTGTGTGTGTGTGTTCGAAATGATTTAATAACGTTCATGATAATTCTTATCTTAACATTTTTCGTGTTCAGGGTAGCAAAGCATGGGATTTTTATACAATTGTATTATATTACATTTATAATGCAACTTAGTCGGAAATTTTTTTAACAAAATATAAACGTGTAATTGTTTTTAAAAAGGAATTATCTTTCCTTCTTGAAGGATTCTTAACAATTCGTTCGGAGAGAGAAATGAAGTTTTTGTATTCTTTAGAGAATAACCATTTAAAATTTTAGATTTTCTTCCTCCGACTACCCTAAAATTGTGAATTTTGCCAAAATTGACAAATTTTTTTATGATTTTATTTTGTAGGCTATCTTATTAGCTTTAACAAAATACCAAGTTTATCATTTATCACTCGAACAAAAACTGCAGTTGTTTCTCGAAATGTGATTTTTTGAAAATAATCAAACAGGGGTCAGCGATTGCTCAAAAAGTTTTGAAAATAATTAACTTAAATTTTTTGTGTAAGTTCCGTACAATAGTAAAAGTGTTCTAACCTTCAGATTTATCAATCACAGTTTTATAACAAAATTTACAGTCCCTTATGTGAATATAATCACTGTTTTTTTTTTTTTTTTAAGCAATTTCATATAGTAACTGAGATAAAGTGCTCTAGTTTTTGTAAAAACTAAAATATCTCTTATCCTGAAGGTCATTTCGACAATGAATAACATAGCAACACATCAGAGTTGAAAATTTGTTCATAAACCTTTGGTACAGAATGGACCTCGTTTAGGTTATTTTTTGTCAATTTTTACCCATTTTAGTAATAATAATTTATTTTTCTCTTAATTTTAGCATATTTTCCTTTAAATGTACTAAAAAAAAATCTAAAAACAACAAAAAAAATCCACATATCACCATTTTTTTTTTAAAAAAAAAGTTGTCGCAACCAGTCGGATACCTTAATTGAAATTGTAATTCTGTATTTTTGTATTGTATTCTATAGGCTTTGAAAAAAAATATTTTCGAAGTGAATTTTCTTGTGAATAAAAAAAAAAATTCCTTTCTTCGTGTTGATAGAAGAAGTTAACTCAAGTTAAAAACATACTTTTTTCTACATTTGAGCCGTTTGTTTAAAAAGAGGCATAAGAGGAGACACTTTTTCAAAACAAAACAAAGAAATCCAGAAAATGGTAATATTAATCACAATTTAACGGTATTCCTTCAATAAAAATTTTTTTTTAAAAATCAATATGTTGAGAATTCTATTGAGAATTTGTTCGAGAGAAATTTTGCTAGTCAATTAATCAATATTTCATATTTTTCTTGGGCGGATGGCGTAGTTGGTTTGGCGCTGGCCTTCTACACCCAAGGTTGCGGGTTCGACCCGGGCCCAAGTCGGTGGATTTTCGTGATGCAGTATGCGGCATGTGAAAGTTCTCTTGAGTGGCTTCGGTGCTCTTGACAAAATTAAGTTTCAACGACTTTTTCGCATCGTCAGAGCTCAGGTGCTTCTCTCCGGGGAGGAAACTGGCTGCCAAAATTACATTATGGCAATTGATATCCACCTATATGGTGCCGCACTATAAAGTGGTTCCAGCTCCTGGAGAACGTACTAGGTTTGCGATGGTAATCAATCAGCAGCCCCCATTAGGAAAAAAAAATTCTAAACTTGTTAAACGCAAACCTTATGATATTTTGATTTAAAAACAAAATGAAATTTATGCCGCTTTCAAAATAAACGGCTCATTTGTTCATTACGTACACTTTTGTAATTTATTAAGTTTGTTGTAAGTAATTTGGTTTGTTATTGTTTATTCGTGCTTAATTTAATGCTAAAATGACAAATTTTTATCAAGGAATTTTCAGTTTTGTATAATATTCCATGCAATAATAGAAATATTTCTAAAATTTTATGATGGAAGTGTAGAGTTAAATTCTTTAAATAATTATTTGCAAGATTATTTACTCTTATTGAATGAAATTATTTCTATTGTTTCACAATTGTTTTAAATTTTAAGTTGATTTTTTTTTGTAATTATTTGATAATTTTGACCTTATGCAGAAAGTTTTTTAGTCACTAATGCACACACAATGCTTTTCCAATCTGTCCCTGGTGAATGCAGAAACTGCATTATTGACCAAGCCTCGCTATATAATTTTTTGTTTGCAATTCAATATTTAATTCAATTTGAAATATGTCGTTTGCTTTTTTTTAAATAAACTAGCAAGTGTTGTAAAATAATAAAAATTTAAAAGAAAAGAAGATCGCCTATTCACCACGAGATCTCTAGAATTGTTAGACACGGAGACTTGAAATTTGACTCACACGTTTCTTTTGTTGAGTAGAGATCAGCGGAGAACGGGGTTGGGGGAATCGACTCTGAAGGAGGGCAGCAGGTTAACGAAGTTTTAATGGGGGGGGGGGGTATCGTTTTTGAATTTTAGACCTGCAGACTTAAAATTTTAGCAGACATGTTTCATTTTGTGGAAATCAGCTCTCAAGGGGTAGTTACAGGAGCCTTAAGAAATAAATATACTTCTATTTTAATAATTCAAATCCTTTCCTTTTTAAATCAAGAGTCGAGTGTTATCAGAATGTTTTTGTGTGCAATTGAAAATTTTACACTTGGAATTGAATATCTGAAACATTACTTAATATATAATCATAGAACAACATGATAGGTGGTTAACACCTGTTTGGTTAAAAAAATAATAATAAAGTTTTGAGTTAGTAAAGTTGGTAATCTATTTTATTGTTTCTGTTGCAATTTATACCAGATTCGACATAGCAATCTAAACACATGTATTAAGTGTGATTTTCAAAAATATAAGAATTTATAGCACTAGATACCCTAGTATATTCGAAAACTATATAGAAGAACTAAAACGAAGTTCATAGCTTTACGATAGATGCTTTACAAATGAGAAAGTCAATTATTAATTTTAAAACTTCTCGTAGATGTTTGTTTGTGCAATCGAAGACAAACAATGAAAAAGTGTGCATGAAGTGAACTATAAATGGTTTTTTTTTTTAAAGCACGCCATTTAAATATATATAATTGATATATTAAATATATTTAATTTTTGCCATATTTCAAAGAGACGTGTTTAGTTTATTTGGTCTTCATTAGGTAATATCAGTTACCCGAATGCGATAGGCTTCTGAGTGGTATCTATTGCATAATTTAACTATGACTGCATATTTAAGTATCTGTTAATATAGTTGCACTAGCAGGCATTTTTGGAAACTGCAGAATTGTCTTCCCAGATCGCCTGTTTGAGTAAAAGACCACAAATGGCACACTTACTTACCTAGAGTATTATATCTAATTTTTTATCTTTCGTTTATACCATTTTTATGACCCTGAAAAATGATCCTATTAAAGTAGACGATAAAGTAAATAGTTTTGTTTATTGCATTTCCGATTTATCTTTTGAATGGCGATTTTTGTTGTTGTGGAGAAATGGTTTGCTTTTAGGCTGATGATGGTTGATTTTCTCTGTTCTTTTCATGTATTGATTGACTTCAGTAAATGATAAAATGTCAAGATTAGTCGCGTATTTTCGTAAGCTTAATTTGACGTATTTTGTATGTAATTTGACGTTTAAAATATAAATATACATATAGTTCATTAATTTCTTTACAAATAACTCACCAATATTTTTATTCAATGCTTTTATTCTATAAACTGCTGCAACAAGATGTGATCGCAAAGTCATACAAAAACGTTGTAGAAAATGATTTACATTTTCAAATAAATTTAATTTTGTAACTGCCAAACGATTTTTAGAAAATATTAAATCTATTCACCACAAGTTATACACTCTGAAGAGGCAAAACGTTATGACCAACTGTGTTAAAAAAGAATAGTGAACACCTTTCGTCTTCAATATCGGCCAACACCCGCGAATCATTCAATTTTTCAGGTGAATCGTGCCATGTGACTCCGTAAGCCGACTTGACTTGGCATTCAATGGAATGCTTAGGTAACCACTCTGCAGATTGGACCCTAATGACACGCTGCAATCAGCCGCCTTGATGACTAACCATGAACGTGTGCATCTGGTCAACAATGATGTTCACATAAGGCGCTGACGTCCGGCATTGTTCTATGAGGATGATGGGAAGACGTCCACGCCATAATTAACGGCGTCACCTCCTTGTATGTGACCAACTGTGTACCCAGGTGCCAGGGTTTTCATTGGAAATGGCCATATTCCTAATCGCCCCTCAATTGACTAGAAAGCGTGATTTGCCGGACCAGGCGTTTTTGCTCCATTCTTCGATGGTCCAATGCCGATATCTACAACGGCTGGTCGTAATCAGCTCACCAAACGCGAAGCTTCTGAAATATGTGTACTCTAGTACCGAACCGTAACTATTTGACCAGCATCAAAATTTGATGAATTAGCTTATCTTCTCACAATATTATTACTCTACGTTTGAAAAGAACGAGTGGATATGAGTTCACCCTTGGCCTTCTAGACTGCAGTTCAGTCCTCAGTCCCACATCTGATCTGTTCTCTTTCTGCGAAAGGCTCAACAACGATTGGTTGATGCGAGTTGCCGGGGGAGTTTGTACTTATGACTCTCATTGTTAGGAAGAACACTGCATGGGCGCTTTACTCACTCCAACATTAGCCGCGCATGCTCCGTGGATTTTTCTTATGGTGAGCTCATTGCTCCAGGCGAGGAATGGCCATAATGTAATGGGTCTTCAAGGATTAAAAAGTTAGAAAATTAAGCAGGTTGATTTAACCGTTCAATATAATTATTTTAAATATTAGTTTACATGATTCCTCCCCCCCCCCCCCGAAATTCTTTGCGTTAGAAATGTTTTATTATTCGGTAGTTGGTTTGGAAACCGCCTACAATGCATTCAATTGATAGGCTTGTTTAAATATATTGTTCTTATCTCACTTGGGAAGGAAATGCCAACAACTGTTATTTGTGTCTACATTTACCAAAAAATAAAAGAACCATGTTAAATTGAGCATCAGGTCTGCTCCATGGAAAATCTTCTGGATTGGTAATTGTTAAAAATGGAGCGGTACTCTTTTATAAAATGGCGTGTGAAAGGCACTTCACCACCGAGTACTGTTGTTCTTAATGTCCCGTTATTATCCTGTAGAATGAGATGAATATCTCCCCGATAGAAAGTGTTCCTTAACTTCTCGAAACCGCTCATGCGGAGGTGGTTACATAATGAAAACAAATTACCCACAAAAAACGTCTTCGGAATTACCTCCTTGGAACGGTCGAAGGAAGAAAAACCGATTGTGATTTCTACCTCAGGTGTTTTTGTTCTTGGCCGTCGCTCAATTCCCCCCATCCTTCAACCCTACCTGATTGTTCCCAAACTTGAGCATTCCAAAAAGGAGCTAACTCTTTGGTACCTCTCCGTGAGCAGAATTTCAACTTTTGTTTAGAAGGTAGAATGTCAAGGCCTTGGCCTTGAAGGCGCTTCGATCTGAGAGGCGAGTTTGAGGCCTAGTTTTTGGGGGATCCGATGCGTGTGCGTGCATTGTGTGCAAGCGGCGGCGCGATGAGGTTTTTTCCCATCTTAAATTATAAAAGACCATTTAAGTTGGGTGTAACTTTTCGAATTGTGGAAAAGAGATACGGGGGGGGGGGTGATAAGTTTTATCGTCTCCCCCCCCACAAGGACAGGCTTGACGTATTGTAAGCCCCCAGGGTGTGTAAAGGAAGGGTAAAAGGACGTGTTTTGTGTCAATTTTTATTTTCGAATTCACTCCACAGAATGCTCTAGATCGTTCTTTTTTTTTTTTAGACTTTCAGTGTTTGTTCTTTGTAACGTTGTTTGTGGTAAATCTAAAAATTTCCCTTTTGAAATATGAAACAATTAAGTAATTTTAAAAATTAATTACGATGCATTTTAAGGCAAAAAGTGTTTCGCCAAAGATAAGTAAATAGTTTTTTTTTTGGTGTATGTTTAATTTGCTTATCAATGTTTTTAAGCGATTTAGATTTAATTTTTTTAAAAAATTATTTTGTTTTACCTTTTTTTATTAGTTAACATATTTTATTGTATTTTTTAAACTAAAGATTAATTTCTTGACGGGTACAGTTTTTTAACTAAATCTTTTCTCGAAATGCCTACTTTTTAATGTTTTTTCTTCTACTCGCTGTAACTATGTCTTAGTCAAAACTTTTAAAAGCTTTTTTTTTTGTCACATTTTAAAGCGCTCAGCTGAGCAGAAATTTTTTATGCATGATTATTTTGGATGACAATGCGTTAATTTAAAAAATTATGTTAAATCCATTTTTTTATTTGAGATTCCCCCCCCCCCTTTCCTCCTAAAATTTAATTTCATTTTACTTAAATTATCGCTAATTTTGTATAATTGTGGTTAATACCTGCAGAAAATTTTATTCTAGATAAACTTGAAAGAATTTTCAATTCCTACTATTAGCTCATACTCTCTCTATATTTACTTATATATATATATATATATCGTTCAAATTTTCAATCGTTAATAAAATACATTTTAAAGCACTCAGTTGAACTGAAACTTTATATACACGATTATTTTGGATGACAATGCAGTTATTTAATCATAATTAATAAAAAGTAATTGATTAAAACTAGTTATTCAAATAATTACAATTACAGCCACGTTGGCATCATTTTTGGCGACTTAGCGACCGTTTTGGCGACTTGTGTCAAAACTTGAAAATTAATTAAAATTAATTGGCAGAAATTAATTATTTAAAGAATTACAGATACAGCCACATTGGCTTCATTTTTAGCGACTTGGGTCAAAACTCTTTAAAATATCCCCCCCCCTCACGTTTCAAAGCATTTAGTTGAACTGAAATTTTATATGCACGATTGTTTTGGATGACAATACGATACTTAAATGATAATTAATAAAACTTAATTGCCACTTAATGTTGTGATTCCGTCATATGCCTATACATATTTGTATTAATTGTAACTATTTAATAAAAAGTAACTAAAATAAAATTTTGTTGTTGATCTGAGTAGGAATTGATTTAAATTAATTTTTTTTTATATTACTTGTTATAAATATGCTGTACTGTTTTAATCTGTTTTTCATTTCTTTTATTGACTTTGCCTTTGGTGTATCAGCTCAGATGTCATCCCCGTCATTTAACCTTTTTTCAGATTGCGAGCTACGGAAATTTACGACTTCGCCATTAGTTTTCGTGTTGCTTTTAAGTGCGGCGTTCATAAGCAATTAATACTGTAAGAGAGAGAATGCTTATTGAGTCAAGTATACGAATCTATAAGATACTGAACCAAAACATAATGTTGAAATACTTTTCATTCTCGAAACCAAGCAAATAAAATTTCCCTTAGGTGGGCCACAAAAAAAAAAAAAATCAATATTCTTAGAAACGTAGATTTATTTCGAATTATACATAAATGAAAGAATAAGAAGATTTTTAGGTTTGTGTCTTGACACTTGACTTCTCTTCTCTGCTGTTATCTTTCCTACTTCGGGAGAAATTTTGATATTTTTATTATATATTATTGTGTGCCTATATACTGTCTGGGCCGCAAAAATGTTCGTTGTGGCCTGCGTGCCGCGAGTTTGACACCCCCGGTGTAGAGGCATTCTTTAACATAACGCCGATGTATCATGTTCCAAATAAAGAGTATATTAAATTTGTTAATTTTTATAAAAGTACTAAAACTATGTCCAGAGAGAATGACAGATTCTTATTTCTATACTATTTGCCTCTTCTCATGTGATTCAATAGTGTTTTGTTCTCCATCATAATATAGATGTTGTGTTTTTTAAAATGTAAAAGATTCTCAAAATTTGGCCAGATGTTAATGAATTTCTTGTCTCTACTTTCAGAGCTGTTATTTTTTTTTAAATTTAACTTTGGTAATTTCGTTTTCTCGCGTTTTAAGCATAAGACCTGAAAAACCTATCAGAATATCACCCAGTAAATGGTGTGGAGGTGAGTTAGTGAATATTAACGTCGCACTGTTCAGCTAAACGAGGGCTTTTGGCGACGGACCGCGTAATTATGTACTATGGTCAAGTGACGCGGACGACACCTGAGCTGGCACCCCCTTTCCTAACTACCACATCACACCAGCGGGAGGACGTTTGAGCTCTGTCGACAGATATAAAGTGCATCGCTCCCCTACATGGCGGGCCTTTTGTGCTACTTTGCTCGAACTCATGAGACGCTAGCCATGATCCGATACCTTGACCACTTCGTTGTATAAGTACTAAACCTCTCAGGAGTGATACTGTTATAGATTTTATTGGAACCCCCCCCCCCCCAAAAAAAAGTGCACAAAAATAAATTTATATAATGTCGCTTTACTTTAAGAATTTAAACATTATTTTAAAAAAATAAGGCTTACAATGAAATCTTACACTGAAGACTTTGTCGCCAGTTCGAGTCCTGGTGCCTCTGAAGACCTGCCGTGTAAAGCGGGTCGTTGTATTTTAAATCTGACGAGGCTGAATGTCCTCCCGTTCACATGGTGTGATAGGTTTGAGAGATGTCGTCCTCCTCACTTGACCTAGATTCAAAATGACGAGGTCCATCACCAATATGCCTTGTGTTGGTTTTTAGTGCGACGTTAATATAACTCGCTCACTTACAGTGAAGACTTCAGTTGATTATTGATGTCGCATTTTTCATGGCTACGCAAGGACTGTTGGCGACGAACCTCTAAATTTTGAACCATGGTCAAGTGGTAAAGGTCACGTGAGGAGACTCTCCAAGCTTCCACACCACGCTAACGGCAGGATACACGATGGGTCTTCCGTGGCATTAGGACGCTATGACGCGGGCCACGAGCTCGCAACCAAGACCACTCGGCCACCGCGGCTGGTCTAAAGACTTGGAAGTTTTGATATTGAGTTACCCCTTGAAAATCTTTCAATAAACTTTATATACGAGGCATATTCTCGGAGCTCAATGTGTGAAGACTGAGTTTGTTAATAGAGGCCGAAGCTTGTAATCTGAAGTATTACGACCAAATAGTACTGCCATTTTTCCGTTCAAAGGAAGCGTGTCCCCTTATACCTCTTCCTTTGAAATCCGTTCATTATATATATGAAAGGAAATTTAGGATCTGCACGCGTCTTTTCTCTTTTGAGTCTTGCAGAGAATAAATACACATCTGCCTCTCGCGAACCAGTATTTTGAAAATGCTCGCAACTGAATTTTCTACCATTCTTTCGTTAACCCTTTCGCTTCCCAATGTCAAAGTTCTTCCGAATGATGTGCATTACATAAAAACCTTATGCTAATTTTTCCGTTTTGGAGTCTCGCGCCCCCAGAGGTACCTCACACATCTGCTTCAAAGCAACCCTTTTATAATCGGAAAGGAAAGGGGCATATGAAATAATGTAGGCAGGAAGGCACTGGTATTTTTTGCCGCATGCCGTATCTACTGTTTTTAGCGGGAAGCTTTTTACCCCATCCTCAGCCCAATCTTCCTACTTTGTTAAAATGTACAGTTATTCCTCCCACTGTTACGAAATTCTTTATAGGAGATATTCTCTTAGAAGGGGGCACAATGTAAAAGTGACCAAGGGGATAGTTGTTTTGAGTGATTAAATGAGCATTGCCCTTATCCCACTGCAAAATTTCAATAAACATCTCTTAAATTCAAAAAGGGATATGTTATGGAGATTACAATAAAAAGAGAGAGCATTATGACAGGGGTGGTCAAACAGAGACCCACATGCCGCCCGCCAAGACGGTCACAAAACCAAATACGGGGAAAATAATACTTTTTTTGCTTGTGAGCAAAGTTTTTCTTGCATGTAAGATAAAAAAAGAATCAATATAGATGCAAGTTGGTTGAATAAACTTGCATTCAGTGATGAGAATTTCAACAAAACTTCTCACTCCTGATTTCAAAAAATAAAAAATTGTTGAAAAGTAGGATAGGGTACATTTGTCTCCTTAAACTTATTCTAAAATTAAACGTGCTTGTATCCGTATATATTAAATTAGCTTTGAAAATATAATGAATAAAACCGCCTCTGTTTTATTTAACATATTTATTGATTTTTTATGGTACAAGTTGTACCTTTTCTGAGATGCGAAGTTAACTAGTGAATGCAATCATTTTAAAAAGAGAGGCGTGACCTTCCGGTATCTTCCGCTTTTACGATGTGGTCCTCGGGACTAAACAATTTGCTCGCCCCTTCACTAAGATTACAGTAAAAAAATAAAAAAAATAGTTTTTAAACAAAAAAATAAGTGAAGAGAGCAATTTTAAAAGGAGGTGGCAAAATTTATTTGAAACTTTGAAGTTTTTTTTCGGCTTTGTGTGTGTGTCTGGTTTTATAAAAATTGCAATTGTAACAAACACCTTAATGGTACAAATAGATATTTGTTCCAAAGAACCGAACTAACTTATGTAGAAAAAGGATTTAATTAATAACCCAGCAAAAATGGGGGTAAATATTCCAGTACTTATTTCAGTAACGTAAGAGATATTTACGATGGTTTCGGTGAGAACTTTTTTTTATTACATCGTGTTGAATTTTTCTGTTTTGACTCATTTCTTTAGAGTACCTTATCAGTAAAAGCATTTTTTTTTTTTTTTACTCTGCCAAGCATGCGTGTATTTGGCTTTTAGTGTGTGTACTTTTAAATTAAATCTAATTTTGCCAAGCAATAACAGTCGACGTGGCCTCCGAGTGTGTTGTTTACTGCATCGACGGGCCATTTTTCTATTCTTTTTCCGGATCTTGATGTTGTCGGGGCTTTTGCAACCATCTACTTCTCGTTCCCGATTAAACCGTCTCATGTCAGACTTGTAACTTGTCTATTCTTTTGTTGTTTCCAGCTCCCTTTTGTTTCCAACGATGCTTTTACGCAACGTTACACAATAAAAATTAGAAGAGTAATTTTTTTCACTGCCATTTCCGCGAATTTCATGAATGGGTGTCCCCCCCCCCTCTTCTCGCCCTTGGCCGCGTGCCCAACACTTGGTTTAATTTCGAACTTTTTCCCTTGCCAGTATTCTGCAGGCCTCTGGTGGCGATTTTTATCTCTCACTCACTCATATTCAGACTCTTAATATTATTTTCCTCATAATATTTTGACTTTCGGAAGCTTTGTGGTGAGAGGAATTTACTCTTATGATACTATTGCCACCTTTGCCTTTTTTATTCTCGTATTTTGGTTGGTCGTTTGTTCTGTTTTCTATCATAACAAGGGTATGCGAAATTTTATACATAAAATGGATTTGAATGAGAATAATTAAATTGAAATGATTTTTCTAGAAGTCTCTTGGTTTCTTATTAGTAAGGTGACCAGTTTTTTCACAATGAAAAAGAGGACGAAAATTATAAGAAAAAATTGTAATGTAAATATTTGAAACATTTTATTAACTGAAACAAAAACACACAAATTACACCTTTTAATTATTTGCTTCAATGATTATTTCCCCACATTGAATGAATTTTTTTTGTTTCAATATATCATTTTCTAATAAATTTTGGAGCAAGAAATATTCTTCATATTGAATTTTACGGTAAGTGTTACAACTAAAGTATCAACATTCAATTTTACTTTCTTACTTGTCCAAAAATAATTACGCAGTTGAAAAAACTCGTTCAACTGCTTCATTAGTTCCTGGGCAGCACAGCGAAAATTTAAGAAAAACAACTAAATTTTCACATGGAATGTGCTCATTTTTGAAAAGGTTAAATATTTTCACCCATCTTTTTTTCAATTTCAACATTTTGATTGTTTTAATTTATCAGAATTTAAATATACATTCAGTGTTCTAATTTCTTCAAACAGATGCGTAACAGTTCGGCCTGACATATCTGAATAGAGATTAAACAGATTAGTTTTAAAATATTGAAAAGGAGGACAAGTAGGACACTTTTTGAGGAAGGACAGAACGTGTAAAAAGACTGTCCCCCCCCCCGAAGGTAAGACGATTTGTCACCCCGTATTATTAGACACGTAAATTAGGTTTTCGACATGATCCATTTGTGCAGAATGTTTTCAAGAAGTACACAAGTCCGTTCGTTTTCGAAATTTTAGTCCATTCAAGATTTAGAAATGGACAAAACACAAAATTCACTGAGATGGGTGATGCGATGGATCCAAACGAAGACTCGTTTCCTATTTATAATATGGACAAATGAAGCCATAATTATGTAAAAATAATTAACGCGTATAATATATTGCCCCCCCCCCTCTGAATTTGAGATTTTTCTCTGATTTATCATCGTTATGAATATAAAAGTTGTCGCCAATGCATCAATCGACGCATGCGCGGATTATTACCTTTCAATTATAGCAGAGGTAAGCAACTATGCCCTCAAAGATTTTTTTTTTTTGCAACTTGCCGAGACAGAAAACTTAATAGACGAAAAATGTTCTCTATATTTGAGTCTACATACATTTGTGAACAAAACTTTTCTTGCATGAAGGTCAACAAGAGTAAATATAGATGCAAGTTGGCCACTGGTGTAGTAAGCTCTCGGGGGCCCTTTTTTAGATATGGGAGTCCTGTTAGTGGGACTGTAGTTGCATATGTTGGGGCCCTTGTAGCGTGGGGGCCCCATATCATTGATACGGTGGTAGCTACACCCTTGACGTTGGCTAACGTTAACTTGCAGGCTGCGATGAGAATTTAAAACAATCTCATTAAACTGATTTTAAATTTAAATGTGCTAGTAGCAATAGATATGAAATTAGCATCATAAATAAATTCAATAAAATTCCGCTCTTTTGTTTAACATATTTATTTTTATGGTACAATTTAAACCTTTTCTGAGATACAAAGTGAACTAATGAATACAATCATTTTAAAAATTTTGCGGCTTCTGGTATCCCCCGTTTCCACACTGTGGTCCTCGAGCCAAAATAATTGCTCACCCCCTGATTTATACTAATGCAGCGACATCTGTTGGTAGTATGTGCAAAACTAAACAGTGTTGTGTACCAAAAAAAAAAATTTCAGCTTATAAAATTTAGAATGAAGCTTGTAAAAAGATCTTTTACTCTTTTTATAAAAAAACTAAAAAGAAAAAAAAATTATTAATTGTTAATTTATGCTTAGTTCAATGCTAAGGGCGGACGTTTTTCATTCAAGGACAGGCCTGGTGGGCGTCTTCTCAAAACTTTTCTCGAATGAACCCCGTGTAAATTATGTATACACTGTATACAAAAACTGTGCTTTATTTTTTATGTTTTTTTATCCTCCCTTTTAAATTGACTTTTTTGAAGAGTTTGAATGGGCTTGTGCCTTTCTCAATGGATCGTTTACTTTTTTTTCGGTATGGAATGTGGCAATTTGTTATGAAAGTCTGTTTATTTTGATGAAATTTGTTCCTTTTTGGAATTCATGTGATTGAAGTTCGATGATTTTTTAACGTTTCAATTCAACGCATGTTTATAAACACTCTGTAGAACGGCAGAATTTTAAGAGGTTTTTGTCATGTTTTGTGTAGTGCGAGTGTCGTATACAGATCTAAAATCTAAAAATCTGCAGTCTAAAAATCGCGTTGACATGAGCGGCGAGGAGTTGAACTCAATGGCAAAAATTTAAAAAAAATCTGGTGATCTATGCGTAAGGGTTCGAACTCCTACCCCTTTTTTGTGCAGTACCACTTGCCCGAATCACGAGAATGATTCTTCTCGCCATGGACTCAGCAAGACACTGGAAATCAAACGGACCCTTTTCCAGTTAACAGTCACCCACGAAGATTTGATGGTTCAGATGACCAAATCTCTATCGTTTGCATTTCACACGTGCTCCGAGGGACTAAACCAAGTTATTGGATACTCAGAGAAAGAAGGCTATGTCTGTTGAGTTAGGGACTTGTCCAAGAACGGAATCTCCAATTGGATGTTGAAAACGAAACGATAGTGTACGGTTATAGGCACAGAGACGTCTTAAGACCCCGGACCCCTACTAAAATGTGGGCCCCACCAATGATCTTTAAAAGTAGATTGTTGTACATAGCATACGTTGTCAAAAATTCGTACATAAAGTAACCCGAAACAAATTTTTTTGTGTATGACTTTCAATCGATCTAATCGCTGACGCTCTTTGACTTAATAAATAAAGATGGTTTATGGAGGTAGGCCTAGGCCTAAACATGAATGACGGTCATCACATAATAATATAGTCTTGCCTCTGTTGCTATTTGACATATATAGTCCGAAATTCCCAGTTTTTTCAAGAATACAACTAGCAATAACATTTATGATCGTTATTACTATTCTAATCATGATCTTATTAGGACTGAGTCGAGAACGAGACGAAGCCCTGGGCCCGGCCCCAGTTGGCCCATGCCTTAAGACGTCCCTGTATAGACATCATTGTAACGTTGACTTGTGTGATATGTCACACAGGAGTCTCATTTTAATTCACCAAAAACAGGTCATTGATGATAACGCTCCCTTTTCCCTTCTAAACTTGGAACAGCAACACCCTCCTTGTAAGGAGTGGGCCTTACTTTGA
Source organism: Trichonephila clavata (assembly GCA_019973975.1). NCBI lineage: Eukaryota > Metazoa > Arthropoda > Arachnida > Araneae > Nephilidae > Trichonephila > Trichonephila clavata. Next base: position 86,265 of record BMAO01034965.1, read on the forward strand.
CATCTCGACTTGTAACGTATATCTCGACTTGTATATCTTGACTTATCAGCAGCCCAGACAACATTTTCCGACGTGTCTTAAGTGCAATGGGGACGTTTCTGTTCTGGTATTCTTAACGCTGTTTCATGTGCGGTCAGCAGAGTTACTCTCGTGGAAGTATCAATTCTGCAGTTAATTTGCTCTTGACCAAATGTGCGTCTTGTCTTGAGCGTCACCTTCGCTGCATCGTACTATTACTGATACCCATCGCATCAGTCTTTGTAATTTTGGAAAATTGCTGACGACATTTGCTTTCTGTTTACGCAGGTGTCGGCAACACCCTTATTTGTTGGACTCCAGCTGTCTTAGATTTCTTTGCTCCCTAGTGTATATAACATTAAACGTTTCGATGATAGCCCAGTAACCTCATTGTAAAAATAACGAGTATTATATGTAAGAAATCTTGGTCTAGTGGAATGATTAAGAATTGCTGTACAAACTTCCTTGCATAAAGTTGAAGTTTGAATAGAGAAATTACAATTCGGATGGTATATATCTGACTATGAATCAAAATCACTACATCCTTTGCTTTGTTGCTCTTATACGATGTAAATTATAATACTTCGTATTTTTAATGCAACATTTTCTAATACCTGTTTATAAATCTTAAGTGCTATGTATTTTTAAAAAATATTATTTCTTACGCGCATAGAAATAACGCTTAGTGTACTGGTCGGACTTATTCTTTTTGGTCACAAATTAATATTTTAGTTTTTTTTTTTTTATAAATGAATAATAATTTTATATTTTATTATGAGTAAAATATTTTTCGTAGTTTTTCATCAGTGTATTTTCGACAGATAATTCTTACCACACATACAAATTATTTTTAAAAAAAAATAAGTTAATTATTATTGTTTTGTGGCAACGTGACAAAAATAGATTTAATAGGTTGGACTTTATTAATAGGAACGAAACGGAGAAATTCGATTTTCGTAACTTATAATATTTTCGAAAAATTGCATAAAATCTGCAATGAACTCGTGAAATTATTTGTCTGGGATTTGTAATGAATAGAGTCATGATGTCTAAATGAGTTGAGCTAAACCATATGAAAAAGGAAGAATAAAGTTTCAAAAAGGTATTGGAAATGCAAAATTTCTAACATGTACGTGTTTCTAATTTATGGGGACACAATACGATTCAATTGACAAAAATCGGTCAAAAAATCAAATGTAATTTTTTAGCCTAAATTATTCTTTATTTACTTTTCTATAACCTCACAAAATTTGAAAGCTCTGAACTTAAAAAACGCAGAATTATTATAGTTTTTTCGTTTGTTTTTATTCACACATCCCTATGGCAAATCAAAACTTCAAACCGACTTATCTCAGAAAGATAAAATAACTAGTTTGTCTTCGTTTAAAATGCTAAGGCTTTTTTTTTTCTATTGTGGCTAATGCTTTTAATCCCCCCCCCCCCATTGCTAATAATACATGCAACACAAAAGTTGGTATGCATTTTTGAATCAAAGCAATACTTATTTTTTAAAAAATAATTTAACTCAGAATTTGTACATTTTTTAAAGAATTTTCAAAAAGCATTCATAAAAAGAAATTTTGTCCAAGCATGTTATTGCAAAACCCATACCAGCTTTTATTATACATAGTTTTACGTACTTCTAAATCAAATTTCTTGTGTGTATTTAAATTTTTGTAAGAGGAGTAGCATATATTTTCAAATCTTTTCACAAATTTTTAGTTTTTTCCTTAAAAAATTAAATGGATAGCTTTTTACGAAATTTTCAGCACAAAATCTGTTTTACATGGTATACACACAGGAGGCAACCAAAAAATTTTTGAAAATCCTTAAATTAAAATTTTTTGTTTAAATCTTATGTCCTCTTAATTTGAGTCGCTTTCAAAATTATTTCTTATAGCATTCACAAGTTCTATTATTTTTTAATAAAATTTAACCAACATTTTGCACTCTGAAACTTTTTTGGTCGTAAAACTGTTTATTCAGTTTATCTATATCTGATGAGTTTATTTTCTTTTTACGCCGAATGCAAATCTTTTGAAGATAGAAATGTTTTTGTCCTAAATTTCAGGGTCTCATTTTTCAAGGCCATTTTCCAGTTTCTTGCTATCTTATCCTGCGAATGAATAAACGTTGATAAGCTTTACTTTTACAGCCTTCCTGTTTGTTTATTTAGCTTTGTGTGTAATCATCAAACCTTATGGCTTTGAAATTTTTCATTTATGTATGTGTCTTTTTCTTACTGAGCTTTGATTCTGTGATTTTTATGAATTTGTTTTTTACCCCTTCACATTTTTGATGTTGTGTTTGTATGCTTCTGGTTCCCGAAAGAAAACTTTTGAACTCGTGTAAAAACGTAACTTTTTGTTGATTCCGCTCTATTAAATCCTATATTAAAACCCCCTTTTCTACTCTGTCTCAATTATAAAAATTCAAACTCTTGTTCTGTTTTCAGATCAAAAATAATTGCTATTGAGAAGGTCTTAACTATATGTTGAAAATCTTACTGAGAACCTGACCTAATCTGATATTGACTGATAGCCGCGCATTTCTTACCCAACATTAAAAAACCGTAAAATTCGGCGTATGACGCGCACCTATTCTTTCAAGCTGCATTTTTTAATTTTAAGGTATATTCGCCGAAAACTCGTACCCTCTTTTTTAACACACTTTTGTTAGCTTCACTTGTATTTAACGGAATCTTTGATCTCAATTTTTACCCACTTTAAAAGGTCGGATTAATTGGAAATTTTGTTAACTTGTCAAAGACCGATGAAAATACAATAATTTAATAATTTTGTTCCATTGTCCTGATCAGGATTAACGATTTCCCATTTCCAGATTCGGAGACTAATTCCAGATCGATCCCATTTTCAGATTTGTCGACTAAAAGATTAAGTTACATCGATTAACTATAAAAACGTGTCTTTTAGTTTTTTAAACTATAATTTATTACGAAAAAATTTGGAATGTACGCGTGCTATGCTCTTATATCTTGAAGTTATTTATTCGAAGTATTATCCAAGTCTTTCGAAAAAATATTGTATATTTCTAGAATTAAAACTCTGCAGGTAAGATATGTCATTTCTTTTAAATAAACAGTATTTCGATCTATGTAGGAGTCTAATTTTTACTATGCTCATATATTTTTTTCATTTTTAAAGCTTTCCTTTTTATACCCGGCGTATCACGCGCACCCTTTAATTTCGATCTTATTTTTTGTGTTAAAAGTACTCGTACGTCGGATTTTGGGGTAATTGGAAAGTGGTTGGTATACCTATCTTAAGGTCGATTGACAAATTATCTTAAAACTTTGAATTCCATATTCAATGGATTCCAACCCATGTCGGAATTATTAGTAACTAGATAGAAGACTCGCGCTGGGCAAAGGCTGCTATTTTGGACACTCCCCGGCTTAATATGTCTTTTGCTTTCAGGGAGGTGTTCTCCGTTAGTCAGAAAAAACGAAGTGATCTCTGCAGAGTTTCTTCTGTACATGTCTGGTAACCACGAAAGCACCTTGGTGGTGCCGTACACTTTGAAGGTCATAGGCGCGTGTGGACACTTGAAATCTCACCTTTAAACAGTGGTTAAAAGTTTTTAAGATCTGTACGAAGTGTAATGCTGCTCAGCCATTACCTTAATACATTTTAATTTTTCTTGGTAAGAGGGGTTCTTAAAAATTGGATTTTTTGGAAGTTTATGGACTGTGATGGAGTTCGTCTAGTCTTAGATAGCCCAACAAAAGATTAGAAACAACAACAACAAATCTGTATATGACACTTTAAGTTAAAGTTGTAGTGATTTAAGAAGATCAAATTTCTTGTGGAATCGTGATACTTCGTTAAAAATGGTTTATTAAGTACAGCCTGGATAGGAGCTAAAATAAAAGTTATGCTCTATAATAGTTGCAATTGTACGATGCAATTGTACGATGTTATGGGGGAAAAACAATTCTAATTTAAATTATTCATATTTTTAAATGATTATTAAATGGTAGAATATAATTTACTAGTGCATAAGATTATCTGGCTCTATTGTCATCTTGAACTGGCGAACGAAAAATCAATCTTATGTAATATCCATTTCCATTTCAATTCTGACCTATTGAATGCATCCAAAAAAAAAAAAAAAATTAAATAACAAAGGTGTTTTTGTGTCTAGTCCCAGACGGAAGTGACATATTGGCATTAGCATGCGTGTCATGTGGCTAGTCAGTCGAAATTGCAGTTTCTGCAGTGAAAAAGTCTTTTTGTGTTCTTGAATTTGGTAAACTGTCACCGAAGCCACTTTTTGTGCTATGTTCACTCTTTGGTTGATGACTTTGTGAGTGCAGGATGATATTAACTTCCTTTTCCAATTGGATATTGCACCACCACACAGGTCGTGTGGGATTACTTCAATGAACTCCTTCACCCATGAATTACACGAGTCACTGAGTAAAACATGCTTCTTGCCCAATGTATATCCAGAGGTCCTGACTTAACACTTAGTAATTTCTTCCTGTGGGGGTATGTAAAGGACAAGGTATTCCTCTCTCTCTCTCTTTTCTGTCGATCTGGAGGAGCAGGAACAATGTATTCCAACTGATAGGAAGATTCGATTCCTCAACACATGTTTGGGCGGAAATGGATTACCAATGTGTGTCTTGTGACTAAGGATTCACACATAGAACATCTGTGATTGTCTCCAACAAAACGTAAAATGGTTCCATACAATTCTGCTACAGGGGACATATAATATCTTACATTGTTCTTGATTTAAAAGTGCATTAAAACTGTATATTTCTTTATGAATCACCTTGTATTTTACTAACTGAATTATCGCATAGTTCATTTCAAAATACAAAAGTATGAAAAATTCAGAAATGGAAAGCTTTCAAAAATTACTAGTGAGCAGGGAATTTGAGCAGCATTACTTATCTCTCACTTGATAAAAATGTTGACATCACCTATAATATCTGACTGTTTTGAAGGTTACTAGAGAAATTAAAAGGAAACGGGATTTTTTTAAAATTATTTTTTATAGGTCATAGAACGTAAACATTTTCAAATCGCCTATCTTTACTGAAAAAATTACGAATCCATTCATTTTCCTTTTTTTTCTCCATTGGGGATGGGAATATAGACCTCTATTTTTTAGTGCTTTTTTAATTTTTTGACACATAAATAAATACAGTCAAATCTCCATATAACGAACCTCTATTTTGTTAACTTTTTTCTGGAACCAAAAACATTTTACTAAAACATTTTCTTCGTAAGATAACATGTGGTCGCTGTAGCCTAGTGGTCAAGGTAACGGACTCGGGGCCATCGTGTCATGAGTTCGAGCCTAGTACCGCTGAAGACCCGCCGCGAAGCATATTAAATCTGTCGAAGCTCAAACGTCCTCCCATTGGTGTGATGTGGGAAGCTCGGTGCCATTTGACCAAGGTTCAAAATTACCTGGACCGTCGGCAATACTCTTCGTGTTACTTTAGGGTGATTTTAATCAAAAATGAAATCAGAACTAGCTACGCCATTGATTTTATTAATGCAGTGAAATGCGTTTGAAAAAACGAATTTTAACTAGAATTTCTTTTCAAATTATCTTTTTCTGTCGGTTTCTGAAAGTATTTTTTGTTTTTAAAAAAATTACTTTGTAAGGGTTACAGATTTTCTCAAGAATATGTGGATATGAACGACGTAATACTTGGGGAATAGCACAGGGAAGCCAACTTGCAACTGCGAGGCGGGAGAACGTTACAGCAGGAATGTACAGTTTTAAAATTGCTATCTCTAATGTAAATTTATTTCCATGTGATTTGAAGTCATTGACTTTTAAATTTTGCAAAAAAAAAAAAAAGTATATACGAGCCTGCTTTTACTTATTCAGTTTATTGAATTAAGTACACGTGTATACTTTGTAAATTGTCCTAATATCTTTGCTATATCTACAATTCAGAATTTTGCACACAAAGACAATTGCTGTAATTTCTAAACCTTTGGTTATTGCTCTGAGGTTCCTATTTTATTATTCTTCAAACATCTTTCTCTACACAAATCTCGTTTAAAGTATTTGTGATTTTATAGAAATTTTTATCCTCAATTTTGAAAGTGATTACTTCGTTGAAATTTCTTTCGTCAAAATCGATCTTTCTTTTTCTTTCCTTCCCTCCCCCCTGAAGTAACTATCTTGGTGACTGACTCTCTTCGTAAAGTTTCATTTTTCTGCCCGATAATTTGCAGTCAACAGAGAATTAATAATCCGGCTAACATGTAAAAAATTCATAGTGCTTTGAATATTTAAAAAGAATTGCCCACAGCATGTAGTTTAAGTGGAAAATATAGTTTGAGATTTTTTTATTATTTTTTTATTATTATTATTGTTTTAAGTGTTATGCATTTTTCCAAAAAAAAAAAAAAATTGGGATAAATATATACTTGACTTAAAATATACCTTCATTAAGTTCCATTATGATTTAAAAAAAGTTCTTTTAAAACCCTATCCCTATTGATATTTTACTTTTTGATCATTTTATGTTATTACTTTACTTTTTGTACCCTTTAAGGAAATCTGCTGTATTCAGTCAAGTTTCGCACTCTAATTGTTAAATTTGTATCAGCTTTATTTTAATACGCAAAACTTTTAATCCGTAGATATAATTCCACCACCTTCTGTGTCTTCGTTAGGCTACGGTAGCCTAGTTGTCATGGTCTTGGACTCGTGGCCGCCGTGTCATAAGTTCGAGCCTAATGCCGCTGAAGACCCGCCGTGTAGAGGTGCATGTTAATACGTCGAAGCTCACTCGTCCTCCCTTTGGTGTGGGGAGGAAGTCAGGAGAGGTGTTGCATACTCAAGTGTCGTCCTCGTCACAATTACGAGGTCTGTCGCCAAATGCCCTTGTGTAGCTGAATAAGGCGTCTTTAACACTCACTCACTTATGCTTCGTTCTCGTTAACAGTGGTCATTGTCACGAATTCGAGGTTGGTGAGTTGAATCGTCGGTGCAATTTCCACCGAAGACTTGCCATGTTATAAAGCTTGTAGCACACGAGACTTACTCTCGGGCCCTGCTAGAGGTGTGAGAGGAAGTGAAGGACGACTCGCCATAATACTTTTTAACTATTTATTCAGCATCATTAATTATCAACAGATACAATTCAAGTAATCAAATAGGATGAGATGTTCCAATAAAGAGCAGAGGGTATTTAACTACGAGAGGCGCGAATTCTGAGAAGACTTCTATTATATATATATAAAGGATATAATAGAATGGATAAATCCACTACTCTAATATTTAATTTACTATTTAACTATGGTGACCAATCGTCACTTAAATGTCTTCAACTATCTAATGTCTGAAACGCGCTATCTATGTTAACAAATACCTGATCGGTAGATATCTTTCCTTAGCGTTAGCTTCACGGTATTTCAATCTCCAGGCAACTCCGTCTATTCATCTATTCTCCTCTATCTAACTCAGTAGCTAGAAAACCTATACTATATATTACTGACCTAATCTGCATGTCACGGTTTCTTCTTCCAAAAGGATTGGTTGTGAATGATAGCCCAAAGATTTCCCAAGAGGGTTAGTGGAAGGACGCGTATAGATCCGTTACAAGCTGATCCATCTTAATGCTGTCGAGGCTCAAAGTCCTCGCGTTGGGAGCGGCGTGGAAGCTACGGGAAGGGGCTCCAACTCAGGTGTCATCCTCAGCACTTGACCATGGTCCAAAATTACGAGGTTCCGTCGCCGAAAGCCCTCAAGTGGCTCAATTGTGCGACGGTGATGAAGAGTCAAATTGATACTCCCCTGGCTGTCTGATTTTTAGCAAGAACATTTGTGAAATCATCAAAGTTTTTGATGTACTTCTTTTTTTTTAAAATTTAAGATTATTAAATTTTATTTTAGTAACAGCGTTTTTTACTCGAGATTAAAGAAAAAGTTTACTTCCAAACCCCTTTCTAAAATAACCACTTGGCATGCATTTAGAATATATTTTTATATTCTCTAGAATTTCAGGTAAAATTGTCCTATTGGAAAAACTTCGAAAATTGTAACTCTTCATAGAATGATAGCACCAAGTATTTTTAACCCACGACACGTAAAAAATAGTAATAGATAATAACAGTTTATTAATGGAATAACTTTGAGCACACATTCAATGTTTATTCAACGTCACGCGTCCGATGGGAATATTTGCATAATAAGTACATGAAATACTGGAGAGCGCCAATCAAACTTGACCCGTTCTTACTTTTCACGTGGTTTGGAAACATCAAAAATCCGTGTAATTATTCCTTGTATAGCTACACCATGATGTAATGTTTTCGCTGTTGTCTGCTTTTCTTGATTGTATTCTTTATGAAACTTCTGGAAGAGTTGAGTTGTATGTGAGAGAGAACGCCTTATCTCTGTGCTTACGCTGTTAGAAAAAGTTTTTGTTTTGATCGTATCTTGTATCATACTGAGGCAAAAACCTGGGCAGCTGAACGGTTTGCCATAATTTATAATTTATCCTTGATCTGTGAGTATGAGCGTATAAAGTGGCATTCGTAGCTGGTGAATGTACATTTTCTTACGGTCTGGAAGACAACGTTTAATTTTTTGATTGGGGGGTCCATTTTGTATTACAAGTGTTGAATACAATGAAAGAAGTGAAGAAAGTTTTCTCATTATTGTTATACATATTTATTAAAAACAATTATAATGATTTGAGAAGAAAAATAGATCATTATTATCTCAGATTCAAGTGTTGGCATGTTTTGAGAAGGATCTTTATTTTCATATGCGTAATGTGTAGTTTAATTTTTAAAATTCTCGATCTGTTATCCTTTTTTCTGGACTATGAATCTGATTTCCCATTAAGGAAGAACATTTTGCAAAGTTTCCATCACTAATCAATCCTTTTTCCTGTATTTTCCGAGAGTCCATTAAGTGGCTGCAATAAGCCTAGTGATCATTGGGGACGTCTTAAGGCATGGGCCAACTGAGCCCGAGCCCAGGGCTTCGTCTCATTCTCGACTCCACCTTAATAAGATCATAATTCGTATAATTTCAGTGGTCAAATGTTATTTTCGGTTGTATTATCCGAACAATTGTGAATTTCGGACGATATATCTACTGGCTGCATGTGTCGTCCATACACCGTCATTCAGTGAGAAATTGGCAGTGGGTGCGATTGTAAATCATCCTCTTATTTGGTAGGGGTTTGTACGAGTATCTGACAACGTATGCTATGCACTGCCTACTTGTAAGGATCATAGGTGGGGCCTACATTTGTCCCAGAGCCCACTTTTGCCGTAAAAGCCCAGGGCTTCAGGTGCCTCAAGACGTCTCTGGCCTAAAGGCTACTGAGGGGTGCATTTTTAATTCATTAAAAATTGACCCATTTGAATTAAAAATCGATATGCTTGAGATTTTCCAAAATCTTGTAGTAAATTTAAAACAGTATAAAAGCCCGAATTTTATTTTCATTGAAACACTGTATTTTTTGTTTAATATATAGAGAGAATGAACAACTGTATGTTAAGTCATTCTAAGGAAGTAAATTTTTCAAAATTAAAATTTGGAAGTCTGAACTAAACTTTTTCCCAGGCAAACTCGCACACCTGTAGAAGCACGCACAAAAGATTGAAGGGATTTACATTAAACTTTAATCTAAAAATTTTTTCACTTACACAACTCCCACAGAAAGAAAAAAAAGAGAATACTTTCCTTTTTTAAATCTTATTAACATATAACTCTAGAAATTAATCATAATAAACACTAAAATTAACTCTAATAAAAAATACTCAAAAATCAGACTTCAATATCAAGAATAATAATAATAAATATATTGTATGTTTCACAGTCCAATAAAATTCTGTCTTTTAGCTTCCTCAAAAAATTTCTTTTCGAAATATTTTTAACAACTTTTAAACATTAATTCATGCAGTTAAATATGAAAATATATTTATAATGATAACAAAATTATATTGCTAAATTTATCTCTCTGTAGATTAAAAAGGAAGAAAATATGGAAATAACTCACCTATAACCGAGTTAATTCACAAACTTTAAATATTCATAAAGAATTTTCAAGAAATGCCTTTTCGGTACTTCGAACAGCGGTAACAGTTTAAGTAGCTTGTGAGAATATAACTTATAATAACAAAATAATATTAATACAGTTAACTCTTGTTTTAAAAAAAGAGAGCGATCTCTAAATAAACACATCTTTTATATTGACTTAACATGATAATTCAGAAAAATGATCGATGATTTTCAGAATAGAAAAACCAAAATTTATATACAAATGAGACACGTTTTTTTCTTACTGGGGAACAGCAATGAATGTGTTGCGCAATGTCTCGTTTCGGAATGGAAGTTCTGTGTATAAATTTTCTGAGAATTAAATTCTCAGAAAATTTTAATGAGAAAATAATTTTAAAATATAATTCAGACAAGAATGAAATCCTGGGATTTGAAGAACGGGATTTCGGGATCCCTGGGCTGCAAACCCTAAAATAGAATGTGTTCATTTTTGAAATGGTTAAATATTTCTCATCTTTTATGAATTTCAATGTGATGATTTTCGTATTGTTCTAATTTCTTATACAGACAGTTGTTTTTGATTTTAATATCAGGCATTTCTTTCAATAAAATTTCTCCCCTCGGGGGGCTCACCTTCTTTAGATGAGTACGGGTGTCACAATCCCGAGGTGCCCTAGTGATCTTTTTCTTTTCCCACGTAGTTTACTGTCTGGTAAACACGGGCTTCACGAACCCGGGGTACCCTAGTGATCCTTCTCTATTTTCGACCCTCTTTCTTGTCATTCAATTCATTCTTTCTTTCTCTTCCCGTCTAGACCACAGATATTGAAACAAATGTTTGTCGCAGTATAGCCGAAATCGGCTCTTGCACCAATAAACCCCAAAATCACTCACTCGCTCAATAAAATTTCTACACTGCCCAATTTACTTGCGATGAAGTCAAAAAACACATTTGAAAACTGTTATTTCTTAAGATATTTGTTTCAGACATATTGGAAACATGTTTGATAAAAATTCTGCACTTCTTTGGTAAATTTTTCCATTATGCTCGAATTTGACTCTTCAAGGTTTGAAAATTTTCTTTTTATTATTAAAGGAGTAAATTTTTCTTCCGTGATTCATATTGTAGAACAAAATAAGACTAACTTGTCCGCCACGAATCATTTGAATTATTTTGTGGAAAATACATGCCTGATCATGTACAAAATACATTAATATCTTCGACAATTCATACTATACCGGCACATGACGCATAACAGTTTGGCCTGAATACTGAGATTAACAGATTAGTTTTAAAATTTTAAACAGGACACTTTTTTTTCTCGAGGAAGAACAACCTATAAAAAAACGACTGTTCACCCTAAAGAAGGATGATCGGTCACCTTAGTATTGAGTAAAATTTTTGTAAGAATATAATGTAATATCTATGTTATACAATTTATAATAGATATAATTATAAATTGTAACAAATATTTCTGTACGCGCGTTATTTTTTATTACTGTTTAATCGATCTAACAATAGATATAATATACAGTCATACTTCTGTTTTGCAAACCTTTTTCTGAAACCAAGAAATTGTTATGATTTACGAGATTTATCTTTTATTTAACGAATTTCCCCCCGGATTTAGCGACTTAGTTATATAGAGGACCGACTGCACATTAAATATTCTGTTTTTGTTTATTATTCATCCGTAATATGAAATGTATTTCTTGGGCCTCTTAAATTATTTATCAGTTACAAAATCAGTTGGGAGCTTTAAATTATTACAAAAACTGACTTGTTTCAATGTTTATTATTCACTTTAATTGTCTATCATTTGTTAATTTGTAAAATACGTAGTTATAGAATATACGTAGTCATAGAACAACTAGGTTAAAGTGTGAAATTATTAATCTAAAAGGAAAAAATATATATATATTTCTTTAAATTGACATAGTCTGTTTCACGAATTTCCTAGATATTCCTTGAAAGAACTGAATTATACGCTTTAACTGCTGCATATAATTTTTTAAAAATTGTATTGTTTTCATGTGGTACTATTATAAAATATCACATTCCCTTTTAAATAATAAAACTATTTTGATTACGGCTTCTGTATTTCTGACTCGTTTTAATCGTCGATTTTTCATTGCCTCTTGTTTAGTGGGAATGGTTACGGTTTGCTGACTTTTTCCGAGTTCTGTTTATCTACACATTCATTTTTGTTTCCACACTTTGCGTGCGTTGGATATTAAGAAAAAAAAAGAGAGAGAGAGAAAATTTCCCAGTTATTTAGAATATTTAAATAAATGCGGGCTAGAGAGAGGAACTGCGAAGTAAATTTTATGTGCAAGATAATTCGCCGAACTCGATTAAAAATACCGTGCGTAACAAGAAAAATCGATGCTGTAACGATTTTAAATTCAGCTCCCTTAACATAACGATTGCTTATTAGTGATACTAAGAAAATGCATTACGTTTTAAACCTTAACGTGCGCGATCGAGTTAATACAATCGCTCTAAATTGGCCAAACTATGCGCAAACGAGATAATTCGAATGGAGTCATTTTATGCTGTACTTAAACTTTCATACTCAAATATTAACAGTCGCCATCCGCACTCGTGAGACTGTCATCCGTCGTCGTGATTTCGTAAATTTAGATGAAATTTATTGCAAATTTAGATAAAATATTGTAAAAAAAATATTCTTTTGTTTGCTAGTCATCAGCATTTGAAACGCAAATGTTTTGTATAAAAATTTTTTTTTAGATTTCAGCAGCAAAATAGCAGGGATGCTTACACAAAACTATCTTAGCGATACAAAAATAAAAAAAAAATCGTGTAGAATGGTCTTCTGGAATTCTACGACTAACGGCACGTCATTTCCCCCGTTTTGTTCCACCGACATCGAAAAAATGAGCACCCACAAGCGTTTTGAGCTAAAAGAGATATATACGAAGAATGGATTACGGAGTACCTGTTTCCTTGTGGAAACTCCACCTTCTATCGTTGGTTATTTCAGTTTAGCTTTGCTTTAGCTTTATTTTACGTTAAGGTATTAAAAATTTAAATTAAGAACTGATAATAACGCATTTAAGAATTAAAAGTGCTTTGGATAAAATCTAAAAGAGAGAGAGAAAGCAAAGAGTCGTTACGTGTGTAATAATTACAATGTTGGGCTATATTCTGCATCTTGCTTCCAAATATATCAAACAAAAGAAAATTTTGAATAATTTTTTGAAATAAATACTATTACTACTACTACTATTGTTGTTGTTGAAAAAATATATATAAACAGTGGCGTAGCTAGTCCTGAATGAGCCCTGTATCAAAATTCCTTGGAGGCCCTTTTTTGGAAAAGAAATAAAAGACACTTAGTTGAAAGTGTCGGAATATAACACATGATGGGGCCCCTTATCATTGATACGGCGGTAGCTACGCCCCCTGCATGTAAATATTTTTACTGATAAAAATGTTTCTTTCGTAACAGCTATTCGAAAAAGAAGGTAATAAAAGTACGTACATGCTAGATAGCAATTTTCGACTCTTTTCTGCAATGTGGATAAAAATACAAAATTAAAATACAAATTTTGATTAATTATATTCATATATATTTTATTTTTGGTTAAAACCAGGTTTGAGATGGAAAAAATTGAGTTTTTTTGGGGGTGGAGGGGGGCGATCAACTTTCTGCAAAAACTCGTGAAATTTTACTGCATTTGTGGTCATGTGAATTATTTCATTTCAACTATTTTCTTACAATCAGAGAAAAAAAAATCAAAAAACACTTGTTTCAGTATACAAATAGAAATGAAATAATGTGAAAGGATCCTGTCGGTAAATGTTTCGAGTGCCACAAGTTTTCTTGATAGTCAAAGTCCCACATGTGTTCGAAAAATTATTTTTAGCCAGACGTGTGTTAGTAAATACGATTACAGCATTCGTAGGTTTGTTGTATTACTTACTTTCTATTTTGGAGATTATCCCCCAAAATATGTACAGCAACCCTTTTTGGCCTTGGCTTTTTCCCTCCCTCCCTTTTTCGTCCACTCCCGTAGCTGTCTAACCAGCTCTACTGCACTGTCGCTAGCGAAAAGTCCGTGTTTTGCTGGCCTTGGCCTTGAATTTTCTCGCTTGTTCTCTCTCCAACCCGATAGAGATCTTGTTTTTATTTTATTCTCTTTCTCTCTAGTGTGTGTGTTTCTTGTTTATTTCCTTTTCTTTTATCACCGACTCTCACTGGCCGTGTACACCGCTACTTCGATTTGAGAACCGTCAGTGTTGTCCTAAGTACAAAATATATTCGTTGCTAGTTTTTTTTTTAATGTGAAAATCTTATTTGTTTGCATCCGAAGCAGATCTTGCATTTTATACATAGAAACAATTCTAATTTAAATTCCATTTATCAGGTTTTTTAATAGGCTAGAGCAGTGTGTGTGCGCGCTCTTTATCCTTTTTATCGCCGCGTATTGGTCAAAATTTGATAATTTTACCTTGACCTACTGAGGGGGGGGGGCGATGAATGTGCGTGTGTTTATATTTTAGATTGTTTTGATTCAATAATTTTAATTTCATTTTTTTCACATGCCTTCTGAACATTATAAGTTGCACCAAAAAAGCGAATACAGTGATTTCACATGGAATATAAAGTAATAACCGCGTGGAAATTCGCACACGCTCGACACAAATACACCACAGTAAATAAAATAAAAATAATTTGATGTTTCTTGGACCGCCTGGTTCTATTTGATCCAGTAGCGCACACAAAATTTTTTCAAGGGGGGTGTCCACGGTCGAAAGTCCCCCAACTCGTATCATACTTCAAGGCAACACCAATTGTTTCTTCCGATTTCGTTAACAAAAAACAGAAAAAATAAATTATTGAATGAATAATCAGCATTAACTAATAAAATAAATTGTTAATTTCAAGTACTTGATTAAATTTTATGTTATATTATATATAGGATTATCAATCGAAAAAAACTCAAGGGCTTTGGGGAGGGGTGTCCGGACCCCCAGGACACCCCCCTTGTGTGCGCCACTGATTTGATCCAAGAACTAGTACCGGGTCTGGGGCTTGGGGACCACTGGGCTAGAAAGTCACCAGTTTGAAGATTAATAATTTTGTAATAATACTTCGCTTTTTAACTTTTTTTAAAATTCAGCATAGTACTTTTTATCAAATGTTATTTTTTGCATTCCGTGTGAACGAACCAGTAAATAACGCGCTCTTTCAACTCACAAAATAAATCAAAATTTGAGGGTCTGTATTATACACCTGGTAAAAAGATGAGCATAAAAATAAAAAAAAAATTAGAAATTTTGTTTGAGTTGAAGAAAAATAACATTTAATGTACTTTCATTATTGGATTTGAAAAACTCATCGAATTCTGTTTCGTCTCCACCATCGCTGGAACTTTGATCCATAAGTAATCATTTTTCCCCCCATCCCTAGATTGTTTGATATATTACGTTTTTTCCCCAGCGACATTTGAATTAAGTTTAATTTCATTTCATGCTTTTATTATCCATTCATACACAATATCTAAAATTCAAAAGACAAGCTCATTGCACGCGTACATTTCAGATATCTTCGTAAAAAAAAAGGTGCGCGTTATACGACGAATATACCTAAAAAAAATGCTGTTTGAAAGTATAGGTGCTCACATGTATACGCCGAAATATACTGTATTTGGTTAGGTATAATATAAGGTAGGAAGCTGATAATTTTTAAACTGCTTTGCGACTTTTGAAATTGTCCGGTTATGACCCATTGCACTAAGAAATTCAATTATTTACGAACAATGTACTTAAAATTTAGCTGGAAATTCCACCAATCAAGCAATCACATATTTCAATTTTGCTAGCAATATGCCTTTTTTCATAGTAGAATGTAAATAAGGGTTTTTGTTAGGGATGAAAGGAAATCAAAATTACGACATAACTCAGTGAAAAACGCATTAAAACAAATATTTGTGTGTTTGATAGAGAAGTTAATATATATGTATAGTATTAAAATAAAAGCTAAAAAGCGAATTTTACATTTTCATAACACAATTTAACTGTGTCCAATGTTTCCTTGGCCTTATAGTGGTTTTTCTTCCCTTTATCCTCATGTTGCGGCCCGCGTGAAATACCTGTCATATGTATTTGGCCCTGCGGGAATAAAGGTTGAGTACCTCTGTTTTAAAGGTTTGCCAGAATAAAATTGTGTTGGAACCAAAAAAGATTGCAACATTGGGAATTTTTTTGAACTGTACATTTTATTTTAACCAGATTGAGTTTTAGATGCTTATTTCTTGATAATTATTAAAACTCTTTATCGCAAGAAAATCAAAAATCTGACATTCATTGCGAATGTACTAAAGCAGTGGTGGGCAATTCTTATGGCCCGAGAGCCATATTGAGGGGACGAAGGATATACCGGAGAGGGCCCGTACTTCTTAAAAATAATTTCATTCATTAGTTAACTTTGCATCTCAGAAAAGGTATGAATAGTACCATTATAAAAATCAATAAATATGAGTTGAATAAAATAGATGCAATATTATCTATGCACGAACCGTGCATATCTCATATCTGTAGTTGCATGCACATTTCATTCAATTCCTACTATTAGTTCACTCCCTCCCTATATGTATTTATTTATATATATCTTGTTCAAAATTTCATTGTTATAAAATACTTTCTCTTCATCCACTCAAGCTCAAATACATTTTTTAAACTTGCAATGGATGACACTTGATGTTAATACAGTCTTTTCAAATATTAATCCTGCAATTAAATTATATTTTTTAATTTTAAATTTATTCTGCGTTATTTTTGTGGAATGTTTTTTACAACTGGCTGCAACAGATGGCGCCCGTACGTTTTTCTTAGGAAGTAAGAATAGACTTTCAAAAAAAATTATATTACTTGTTTTAGAATCAGTTTGATGAGTGAAATGTACTCTTCTCTCTCTTATCACACTTTCTACAATTTTTTTGAAACTAGGAATGAATTTGCTTGTTGGAAATTCTCATCATAGCTTGCAAGTTAATGTCAGCCAACTTTCATCTCTATTGACTCTGGTTGAACTTGATGCAAGATAATATATATTTGTGATATCTTTCATGCATGAGAGATCACAATTATATATTGACCCAAATATAGAAAACATATTCTGTCTATTTGATTATCTGGCTGTCTTCACGCGCTATGTGCCCACCATTGCCCTAAGAGTTACTGAGAAAGCTTACCTGAATAAAACTATGGAAACAAAAACAAAAAAAGTTGAACTTTGGGAATAAACGCTATATTATTTAAACCAGATTGAATTGAAGACACTTATTTCGTGATGAATTCTTGATTTTTATTAAAAAAATTTCTCTCGAGAAAATCATAGCAATCCAGCATTCATTGCGAAGATACTAAAAGGTAAACAAAAGTGTTCTGTAGCAATAGCTATCTGTTCAAAACGTGCTGCGGCGTTCGAATATAATTACCCCTTCTAAATTGGTCAATGCAAACCAACGGCCGGTCGACGAATGTATTGTGCTCTAAAAATAGCAGTAGTTGGAAGTATTTTTGAAAGTGTTTCTCTTGCGTAATTAGGAAAGGGGTGAATCCGCGGATCGATGTCTTCTTTTCATGCTAATAACACCTGCATTTTCATGAATATTGTACAGAAATTGAAACTGAATAGTTTAGATTTCTGTGAAATATAGTTGTATTGTAGAGAAGTTTAGTTGAAATGTGTGCATTCATTGATGTGAGTCGTCGAAATAGCACAGCTTGTAGAGGGTCGCTTTGAAATTTTAGTATCCATTCGGTATAGCTTGCAGTTACAGTTATTTAACGCGCCCCCCCCTAGTTCGGAATTTTTGTATTCCCCCCCCCCCTTACGTTTAGCGTCGAGATAAACTTTCTCAGTAGCAAAAATGTTCATCATTGTGACATAATCATCCTGCACATAAATTTTTTAAAAAATATCGATTTTCACTTAAAAATTTTTTTTTAAAGAAATCTAATATTTTTGTTTAAAATGATGTATATGAGGGAATATGGTGATTAAAAGTATTTTTATTTATTTTTTTAAGTGAAGTTACTCCTTGAGGTGCATCAAATGAACTGTGCTGAGAGCACCTTGCATAAGTTTCTGATGAGTGCAAATCCATAGGATGTGCAAGTGGGAAAAATTAGAGTGTATTGGGAATATACAAAAGTGTATGGGTACACGTCTTTTGTTCAAATGAGTCAGGTAATAACACCATATGGTCCGTGATTCCAAAATCTACACATTTGTGGAATTAAAAACGCTAAAATTGGGGTAAACATGACTATTGCGCAATTCAATATGAGTTTTGTAGCAAAATTAATGATCTTAAAACATTATAATATTGAACCAAGTTAGAACTGTGTGCCACACTTCAAAAAATTATTTGCTCTTAGGATTCGTGTTACCGAACGAAAGCATCTTGAGATCCCCCCAAAAAGGCTAAATTGTTAAAAATAATGAAAAAAAGAAAATTAGAAGAGCTTTTTGTAGGAACAGAGGGTAAAGAAAATGTTTCATATGCTTCTGGAAAGTACTAAAAAAAAGTAAATGCTCAAAAATTGCATATTTTCATTTTAAAGCCTGTTTTCTCAAAATGTAATATTTTTTACTTTACGTACCTTTTTTCTCAAAAACTGTTTATTATATAATCCTCAAATTTTCAGTGAACATACTTTTGACATGTTTACCTATTTTAATGGAGGGAATGATATATATCTAGCAAACTTTTTTAGATAAGGCTTTTTTAAACTAAATTTTAGGGGGGGGGGGGGGAATTGGACATTTTTTGAAAAATTCGTAGTTATTTTAATTTTAAACAAAACTCTTCGTTGTAGTTTTATTGACATTACACATAACCGGCTGTAAAAATTTTATTCATCAGAAGTTAGTAGTTTCTCAGAAAAAGGTACATAAAATTACGTAATTCAACATGAGCTCCTATGGATGTGCTGCCCCCTTAATGGGGGCTGGGGGTGGGTTAAATTTAAAGTGGTTTAAATTTATGTGACGCGCGCGTCATAGGCACATAAATAGTTTCACTTGTTTCCAGCCAATCAGTTCAAAAATTCATGTGACGTCATAGTCACATGATAAATGGAATTACGTGTGTTTCCAGTCGATCAATTCATGCCATTATTTGCTTTTTTGCAGAAAATTTCTTTTAAAAACTACACATTCGTCAACAATTGCTAAACATTGCTTAATTTAAGAATTAAAAAAAAAAATCTGAATGTTCTATTATGAGGAATCGCAATACGTGAAAGTTTTTACTCAATTATAAATTTTGAAAAAAAAAAAAAAAAAAAAAAGACAAGTGTAAGTTTAGTTTTAAATTCAATGGAGAACACGTGATTGAATTTCTCACACAAGGAAACCCTGTTCGTTGTACCATTTTTTTTTTTTTATTTGTATGAAAATGTTGCGTGTACCCTATTTGATCAAACATTAAATATATATTTTAGAAGAAAACACAATTTTCACAAGCAAATAATGTTTTTAATTTAAAAAAATGTTTCAACATTTTAAATTCTTTACATTTATTATTTTAATGTTTTTGAACCAATTAATATTCTTAGCCGCCCCCCCCCCCTAATATTCTTAGAAAATAATCTGTGCACAAAATTCTGAGGAATAATCTCAGTAATTCTTTATAGTTCTGCGCATATGTTTAGTATTACGAGTGTTATTTTTATTTTTACAATTTTTTTCCATGTAAAACGCTATAAAACAGTAAATAATAATAATAATAATAATAATGAATAAATAACATCTGTATCTAACTTTGGATTTTTCAAAAAATAACTTTATATAAATCCTTATCCCATTCACAGAATCAGCTGGCAAATGAAACAAAACAACCAGAGAAGAAGTTTCAAAACTTTATATTGATTATAATAAAAAGCCATAGCATTTCAAGTGTACACGATTATCGCTAAAAGTAAAAACCTGAGAAAAAGCCATTTAAAGTTTTAAAGGTCGGAGAAATAAATGAAAGATCTAAATCAGAGTTTCCCAAGCTTTTTTGTTTCGTAAACCCCTTGCCATGTTTTTAGGTTTGGGGTAGAGACCCCCTGCTTAATTAATATTGAATCTTTGCAAAGTTATCAACTTAATGCCTTTTTGACAGTTGGTACTACTACTCATACTTAAAAAGAATTAAATTTCTAACTGTAATGAAGTATAGTGTTTAAAATTTAAAAAGCACATGTGAATTAATTAAAATAAAACTAATAAATAAAACTTTTCATTAATAAATAAAACTTAAATAAACTAACTAAACAACAAGCAAATTGTTTTAGTAAGAGGAATGAATCTCCAGCACTACAGTATCAAATTTTCATCAATTGGAATCAAACTTGTCTGGTTTAACCTTAAGTTTCCTCTCTTAATGTCCAGTTTTTTGTTTTTGTTTTTTCTTCTTCTGTGATTGGAAATTGCTCTGAAACTTTTTCACACTAGCAAAAGCAATGAAATATTTCCTCACGATATTCCATAGGTCGGACAAATAACTTGGACTTTTTAAAGTCAAAATTTCTGACATCCGTTTCTAAACTTTAAGATCTTGGTTAGTGCTTATTACGATCAGTCCCTATTGTAATGTGACATTTTTTTTCAAATATGACCATATGAATTCATTGTCTACTGTGGTATTTCCATTGTCAAAACATTCTCAAACCTGGTTTCAAAATCTGAATAAAAGGCATTTAAATGTTGATCGTAGGTTAAAACGTTCTGACAGATTGTCTATGACAAATTTAGAAAATTCGGGACCTCTAGGATACTTCTTTAGCTTAACTCAGGAAAGAAATTTGAAATGGTTCTTGCTTTGATAAAATTTACTTTGTCACTTTGTAAATGCAAATTAACCTCATTAAATTTAGTAAATAAATCTGTTAAATAGGTAAAATTTGGTTTCCACTTGATTATAGTTTTTTTTTAAAATTAAAGTCTTGGTCTAGTTTAATGAGAATCACTATCATGGACCCCCACTTACACATCATGGACCCCCAAATTAATTTTTCACTGACGTAGACCCCTTGGAAGTCGTCATAGACCACTTTGGGAATCACTGATCTAAATGCAGGCGTCACGTGTTGTAATTTCAGTTTTTTCCCCGACAAACTTTGTTTAAAAAAATATTAAATAACTGGCTAAAGACTGTAGCTAGAACTACAATATTTTATATGGATATTTATGAAAAGTTGCGTCTTTGAAATGATGTAATGTCTCTTTCAATGTTATGTGTTCCTTTAAAAATATTTTTTAAGTTAAAACACATATACACACTCCCATAACTATTTTTTCTCTTTTCGTTTTTTTCTGTAGTATCAAGATTATTAATATTTAATTATAGTTAGCAGGTAAATTTCCTATTCCTTTATTAAACGGGGAGAATTTTTTATCAAACGATTCAGCTAGAATTGAAATTGAATTCGTTTGTAAAACGCGTCAGAAATTAATGCTCTAATAAAACTATTATTACGTACGAAAAAATGAAATTAAAATTATTTTGTGTGTAATTGCTCTTCTCTTCCCACGTCTGTGGAACAATAACGTTGGTGTATTTTTAAGGTTGAAATGAGTGTGTTATTTTGTTCGTAATCGAAAAAAAAAGTACTTTTTTATATTAATATGACATAACAGAAGGCGAATTTCATGGTGAATTGATTTCAGCTGTCGTAGTATGCCTTATATCTCAAACTATCGGAACGTGACAGCGACGATGTGAACGTGATAATTTATTTTTTTCTCCTCAAATCAAAAAATTTACCAATGTTTAGGTATGTATACTCAAGAATATATATTTTTTCATGTTTTAATTTGTTAATGAAAAGAACATGCATTAAAAATTTGTTTAAGTGTAATTACTGTAGGTTTTAAATAAGAATAAAAATTCTTGGTACTATCACAACCGTTTTGGCGACATTATATGAAACCAAGCACGTGGTTTCCAATGGGCTCAATTCATGTGAGTCCATATAACCAGTGTTTTATGTATCCAGTGTTTTATAGTCACATGATAATGATAACCGCGTGTTTCTTAGCTAATCAGTTCATACGCTTCGTTGTTGCCAACTTTTGATCTTTTCTGAAACTTTCTCTTAAAAAATACAAATTTTTCAACAACAATAATGCACTTAGGTAGACAAAAGGTATTTTATTTAAAAATACATGCATAAAATAAGATTTTTTTTAAAAAAATTTTAAATCTTTGGAAGAAATTTATTTTTTTTATAACATTTGAACATTTTTACCCAATTACAAAATGTGAAATTTTACCCAAGTTTTACAAATGGAACAACAAGTGCAATTAGTTTGATGTCTATTTTGAATTCAAAGGAGAACACGTGTTTGTTTTTATCACGTGATCGTCATGAATTGAGTCCATTCAGCGTTTGCAATACTTGAGAAATCAGGATTGCCAATTTGGCGAGTTGTCTTGTTAGTTGGTGTGGTTGCGATAGTACGTAAGTACCAAATTCTTTACTGGAAATAACTTGAAATGTTTTTGGATTTTTAAAAATGTTTGGGCTTCTGATAGAGAGAGACTGACTTGCGAAAGCCTTCATCGCCGCACTATTAGACACTTCCATCGGATTTCTTCTATTATTTTTTCCTTTTGAAATTGTTATGGTGAAGTTCTGTTTATGAAGTCTGAGATAAACGGAACAGGAATTTGTGAGTACTTTAATTATTATATTTTAACTTAGGTCTATCCTGGACTCAATGAGTTAAATTCATGTGTTGTCATAGTCTTATGATAACTACAATCATGTGTTTCCAGCCAATCACTTAAGAAATTTCTGTGACGTCAAAGTCACATGATAACTTCAGTCTTGTGTTTTCAGCCAATGAGGTCATGCACTTCGCTGTTGCCAACTTATACTTTTTTACAAAAAACTTTCAAAAAGTTCATATTTGTCAACAGTAAAAAGGACACAGGTAAACATATGTATTTGATTTAAAAATGCACGTTTTTTATGTAAGAATTTTTTTAAAATCTCAATATTTGAGCATTCTTACCCAATTTACAACACACTTGAAACTTTATCTAAATTTTACAAGAACAAGTTGTAAAACCAGTTTTGATTTCAGTGGAGAACACCTGGTTGCATTTATCATGTAATAGTCAGGAATTTAGCGCATAAGTTATGTACTATTCATCTCTCGTTAATTTTAAAACACTAAAAATAATTTTGCAAATTTTTGATGCATTGTGTGTGTAAGGGTGCAAACTCAGGTGTCATCCTCGCCACTAAGTATGGTTGAAAATTCCGAGAACCGTCGTCTGTTGTCCTCACATAACTTCAAAACCGACTTAAATAAACTTTTCGTGAGTTGATCCATTGTGTATGCAATTTTTTAATTGTTTGTGTTATCCTCAAATGTAAATACAGTTATTTCTTTCGTATGAAACGATAGAACTACTTCAAACACTTGTCTATCAAGTCATTTCTCTCTCTTTCGTGTGTTTTATCTGGGCAATCTTTGGATTTATTGAACTTTGTTACGTAACTCAGTGTATGTATTTAATCATATCTCATTTCGCAACCGAAGACAAATCTAATCAAAGTAATCATCAGCCACTACTTTCCTGGTAAACCCCTTCAAAGGGCTACTCATTTATCAGTACGTTCACGTAATTTCACCCTTACGAAAAATGTTCCAGTTCTTTTCTTCCTCCAACCCCTCTCGATCATCCTCTCCTCCCCCTGCTTTTTTTTTTTTTTTTTTCATCGTCTCTACCTACTTTCGTTCTTCTCTCACGGTTTTGAAATCCGCCGAAGGGATGGGAAAAAACACTTTCCTTTGACCCCTAAAAGAACACGAGGAGGTTCGGATATATTCGGCGTTCTTCTCCCTTTTGCTTCGAACTTGGGGAGGGGGCGGCCCTCCTTTTCTGGAAGCTTTGGAAAGAAGTTAAGCAAGATAAAAGTTTGGTGCCCGACGTATATTTTGGGGGGAAAAAAAGGTCTCCCGACCTAAAAACTTTTTTTTACAAAGAACACCCTCCTTCCTTATTTTGTTCTATTTATTTATCCCCCCCCCCTCGTTGTGCTCTGTCTTCCCTACTTTCCCATCGCCTTTGCGAAATATCTCTCAAACATCCATTACTTTTTTTCGCTCTCTTGTCGTCCTTTCCTCTCTACCTGGTTCTCTCTCGACTCTCGGGAAATTGTTGTGCCTTAAAAATTTGTTACTCAATCAGTAGTTTGATCATGTATTGATTTATGAAGAAAAACTTGGCTCGAAAATCTTTTTTCTTCTGTGTATCTGTGTCAAAATGCCGTAATAGGATTAGGAAAGAACTCCCGAAAGATCAGTGAGCGTTCTACCCTAAAATAGAAAGCCTTTTTGCAAGATTTAAAATTGTGCTTTGTGATGGTAGATTTTGGTATTTTTCTGTGAACCTTTTTTTAAAATTATTTTCCTATGAGTGTATGTAAATAATTGATTAAAAACCAATGAGAACACCCCTCAAATTAATACTTGAAAGTGCCCATCATTGATCAGTACCTCAGATTTTATTTCATTTCTTCTTTCCACAAGTTAAAGTAACTACGTTCGGAACCGTGATTTTCAAAGGGAAAAAAAAGTGTAAATGAATTAAATTTTTGATATTTAGTGTCAGTTGCAGAAGGATATATATGTGTGTATGCGTTTAGTTCTTTTACGAATATTACAATAAAAATTATTCAAATGCAGGTGTTTTTTTAAAGCAGGAAATGAAGTACATGTTTTCAAAACATTTTCCTTTTTTGAAAATTGCTTTTATAATATTTTTACTTTGCTTAAATGTATAGCTAGGACTTTTGGAAAATTCATATATTCAAGAATTACAATCAGTCGAAATAACTTGTGTATTTTGTTAACATTTCGCTGCTCTGAAATTAATAATTTTCTAATATTCATGTAATAAAATATGAATAAATCCACTTCTAATTTATATATTTCAAAACTCCTAGTTCAGGTTCTGTACAGAAGTATTTTTTTTTTCTAGGAATGTCATTCTCTTTCTTAATATTTTGCCGAAAAATTGCATTGTAATAATTTTTTCTTGAAATAATATTCGTGAAAAGATATATACATGCCAGGAACAAACACTCCGGTTGGTTCTAAATATCTGCAAACTGAAAATTACAAATTGTAAGTGGTTGATAACTTTGCCTGTATTTAAGACATTAATATTCTAAACGATATTGGTGCTGAAATTAAAAGACGTATTATTGGTGCAAATCTCTGTCCTCATGGTTCAAGAGCTTTCTTAAAGTCAAAAAACAACTATCTATCTTTGAGCGTAAAGTTTTTATATCTTTGGTGCTGCGAATGAGAGGTCCGTCGCCAAAAGCTCTCGTGTAGCTGAATAGTGCGATGTTAATATTCACTCACTCACTCGGTGCTGCGAATTAGAATGGATCGTGGAGACAACGACAATTTTGAATTATACAAGCTATTTAAAGGGGGGGGGGAAGCAGATGTTATTAAATATATCAAGATGGGTCGCTTGTGACGGATCTATACGCAACCTCTATTAATCCTCTTGGGTATTCTTTGGGCCAACAAAATTCACCAATCTTTTCCTAAAGAAGGAAATGTGATATGCAAATTAAGTTTATTACATATATTCCTAGTTCACGATTTAAAGGAGTTAGTGAATTAGTAGTGAAGAGAATAGGAAATTGAAGTGACTAGAAGTGACTTGAATAAACTTTGACTATTAATTTCCAATTGATTAGAAGACTGCCTAAAGTCAGGTACTGTCAACTTTATATTACGTTGATATTTAAAGTGTTAAAGTCGCTAAGCGGACATTAAGTACATATCTGCTGTGTTAAGTAATATTAGAGAAGAACCTTTAACATAAAGAAGTTATTTAATGTATTCTCCCCAATCGCGGCTCTCGTATCTTCACTCTGTTGCTTGACTGGATTATCCTATTTGTAGTGTTAAATTGATCTGTGTTTGAGTCGATTAAAGTGATGAATAAAATTATTGGAATTTATCTTGTCGAATGATCCTTTACTTCCTTCCACACCTTTAGCTGGGAAACAGGGTGGAAGGGAATTAGATCCGTTTCAGCTTGAAGTGCGGGCCACATCTACCTTATGGACTCCTCATCCTTTGATGTTCAGAAATTCTCAATTACAAACCTATTGGAATTAGAACTAGGGGAGGGCGCAAATTGAGATGGGCTGATTATGTGGAAGACGATTTTAAAGTTTTAAAAGTGAGAATAATTTGAGAACTTTTGCTAAGCGGTGTTCGGAATGGAAGAGGGTCTGAAAAGGCCTTGGCCCACTCTGGGCTGTTGTGTCAATAGGAGGATTTAAGTGACTCTAAATGTCAAAAATTTATTCATTTATACGCTTTTTCAAGATCATGGTTTCGGTCGTAATTGGATACCTTAATAATTTTAATGAAAAATTTGATATTTCATAGAAATAGAACATTTGGAATACCTTTTGTGGAAAGGGGAATTGTGAATTTTCATTAGTGAGCGATTGTTTTTGGTGTAAAGGAAGCATATTTTGATTATATAAACATTACTAAAAATGTGTTCCTAGTGAAGTTGGAATGAAGCGGGGAAAGTGACATCTGTATCATTCTGGATTATGGAATAATTTAAAAATTTTATGGTTCGTTAAGTTTATAAAAACATCATTTTAAAAAGTAATAACTTCTTTATTTTAATTATAATGTTGCAGAATTAAAATACAAAAACCGAGTAAATTTTTCTCTTATCAACTGTATTAAAATTAACATTTGACCTATATCATTAACAATATCCCAATGATGCATGAAAAATAAACAAGTAATTTTAGCGCGTTTTTCACGTGTTGTATTTTACAATAATGCAACTAATGAACTTTTTACTAACAGAAAGTAGTGTACTATACTTTTAAAAAAAAATTTTAATATGATTTGGCTCCTCTAGGGCACAAATGCCGAAAACCCGAGGTCAATGGGTTGCTTATTGGCTGAGAAAAAGGTACGACAAAATATGGAACGAAGACGAGGACGAAATTTGCGTCCTAATAGCGCTTTTTTTTACACTACGTGAAAAACGCGCTAAAAAGTATGCAATATTTGTTGTGGAGGAGTCTTCAGCTTAATAATACTGCATCTCGGCAAGTGTTATGAAATGATTGAATGTACAAAATATCCCCATCTATTTGTATATTACAAATTTTTAAAAAAAATGTTAGCTATATATTTTAGTTTTTTATATACAAAAATGAACGATGAGTGATATTTTGTCTATTAAAAATTGATTCAGTTTAGTTGAATAAATGTGTGTGTGTGTTTTTTTTTAAGTGAAAACTTCTTTAGCGGCGTTGGGCACTTTTTGGTAGGGGAAAATCTTATGGGTTCGCGTCACCGACATGCTCTGACTGGCGCGTGCGCAGTGTGCTGTTCGCTTAGACACTTTTTGGATGGGTGAAATCCCGTGCGTTCGCGTCACCGATATACTCTGACTGGCGCATGCGCAGTGTGCTGTTCGCTCAGACACTTTTTGGATGGGTGAAATCTCGCGGGTTCGCGTCACCGACATGCTTACAGCAGTATATCAGTAGCTATACAGCTGACGTATAGTGCTGTGTCTATCTTATAAGTGAAATTCAATGGATTTAGTGAAAAGTTCAATGTGTATATACTGTGCATTGCTCGTTGCGATTCCGAGAATGGGCTATGCATATTAATGGTTGCCGTTTATATTTCGCCTGGAAAGTCTATGAGACAGTTACAAGAATTTTTATTCGAAAATTTGATGATTTATACAAAAGGTCCTGAAATACTCGAAAAAAAATTTGGCGAAAAATATGATAATGTACAGATGATTTTAAGTGGAGACTTCAATATTAACTTTGCAGATGATAAAAATCTACCACTAATTGATTTTCTAAATGAAGCACTTAATTTAAATATGTCCAATGTTCAAAAAA
Source organism: Trichonephila clavata (assembly GCA_019973975.1). Taxonomy (NCBI): domain Eukaryota; kingdom Metazoa; phylum Arthropoda; class Arachnida; order Araneae; family Nephilidae; genus Trichonephila; species Trichonephila clavata. Next base: position 114,265 of record BMAO01034965.1, read on the forward strand.
ACTCAGAACTACAAAATATAAAACAACGATCGATGTAGTTTTTATGCGATACTTGAATAAATTTGAATCAAACATTTTCCTTTCTTACTTTAGTTACCATAAGCCTATTGTATCTTTTTTAGAACAAAATGAAATAATTGAAAGTACAAAAAGTCTAAGTATTGTTGAAATTAATGATGACAATGTGCAAACAATTAAAATAATGTTAAAAATCAAATTCATTAAAATCTAAGTAAATACAAATACTATCCATAATTATTATGATTGTATATTAATTCTTATTTCAATTGAATTGTATTTATATTTTGTCATGATCTTGTACAGCCCGTAATATATTTGAATAATAAAAAACCAAAAAACCTGCATTTAGTTGTTGCTCGGAGTGTCAATAGATGTGAAAACCAGATTGATGTTGATAATTTTAATTCAAACATTTTGAAATTTCAAATTTTAATACTAAAAGTTCTAAGTTTTCACTTCTATCGGCAGTTCCCTATAACTGCCAATTTTTTTTTAAAAGAAGTTCTCTCAGATTAGAAAAAAGGTTGATTTGTAGAATTTGTTAATTAAAGCAGGTTTTTTTTAAAATTCCGTAGTGTGGTATATCGCGCATAATCGTCTGCTGAATTCCTCTTTTCGAAAAGAATTAATCGTTATCGGATTTAGAATATTTATGGAAACAATGTTCGTATAAGAAACTGAATCAGAGAGCGCCCCCCCCCCCCCGCGCATTTTGTTAGTGCATTTTTCAGTAAACCCTGATTGTGAATATTAAATTTTCAGCATCGATCATTGCAATTCCAATAAAGTCCTAATATATCATTAGTAAAATTTAATGTGAAGCAACATTTAATGAATTTTATTATGAAACGTTAAATACCATCAATGAATCAAGTTACGTGTGGCGAAATTTAAAATGATTCCAATTTTGAAAAAAATTTCTTGCTGGAGAAAGTGTTCTGAGAAAATTGAATCCAACCCGCTCGCGAAACCCTTTCACTTGGCTCTTCAAATCAAAATCCGCCTCGATCCGGCGTAGGTTTGGCGACCAAAGAGCCAACGTCGAAATCAAGTTCAAGGACAGCGAACAGTGCGTGGCGGTATTCATTCCATCCATTCTCTCCCCTCCCTATCTCCCTCCTGCCTATTTATCGTTCTTTTCCTTTTGAGCCGCAGGGTTGCCTTGTCACGTTCTTCAGCTTTCTCAACAGAATTTTTTGTTATTTCGTTCACCCCCCCCCCCTGTTTTAATTCAGGTTTTGGATGTGGGGCTTGGCGCCATAGACGCCAAAGTCTCGTTGCGGATGTAGAGAGGGAAAGTGATGTTGATATTTTGGCCGGATGCGTTCATACTGATGAAAGCGGTGGGGTGAGGTGGGGATGGAATTATTTATGGAGGAGTTCTGTGGGTCAGTAGCTTCGGTTGGGAATGCGTTTCCAGAACAACAATAAAAAAGAAGAAAAAAAGTCGTTTTGGTGGAAGCAACAAATGCCTCGTCGGTCTATTTATTACCTGTTGGGTTTTTTTTTTCTTTCACTTGCTGCATTAAAAGTCTTGAAACTTTCTCTTGTAACACATTCGTCCTTCTAGAATTAGGCTTAATAAATTTGAAACAGAATGCAGAAATATATTAGTGTCGAATTAAATCTGAAATGTTAATTTCTTCTGCTTCGTAATTTTTTAAAAAGAAAAATGTGCTCACACACACTCCCCCCCCCCTCCCATAATAATTTACCATATATTTATAATTTTTTTTTTATCGTTTTTCGCTATTATGTAAAAAAAAAATTAATTAAAAAAAGAAAAAGGAACATTTTTGTTCTATTTTAAACATATATGATCTTAGTTGTTAAATATGAATCCGTAATTTTTGGTGTAAAATATTATTTTTAGTCATTAAGTTATAATAATTACATAATAACATCTTTATTAGCGAAGGATATCCACATACTTAGAATGTATGCACTCGAAAATGTTCATGATACATTATTTCTTTGTTCAAATTTATTACTATCAAAAATATTTTAATTTTTAAGTTTGTATAAAGACGTGCTTTTATTGTGTCATTGTTAAATGATAGTTTCAAGTACAGATGCTGTATTGATTATGAAAATTATAATCATAAAGCTATGATCTTTTTTAACGAATTGTTTAATGGAAAAAAAAGGAGAGTGACTCGGAATCGTTAATTTGCTAGTTATTTTTTTAATAAAGTTACGAAATTTTAAAGAATTGTGTTTAAAATTTAGACCATGTTTGGAGATTCTACCAAACAAAATTTTGACATTAAATTTTCTTTTTTTAACTTTCTTTCCCAAGTTTTACACTGTTTTGAATTTCTTTACATCGCTATATTAGCGGCGTTTTTTAAGCATATTCAACATACCTTTTTCAATAACAGAGAAATTTCTTTTGTAATAAAATGTTGATCTGATTTTTTTTAATAGTATGCTGATGCACTGAAAATAAATGATGGAAAAAACAGTTTTAAAAGAGAACTATTGTAATATTTCATTTGGTGCGTTCAGTTTTGTTAATTTAAATACTATCTTTTTCACGTCTTTCAATAGCTTTTGCGCTTTATTTTTTTAACTATAAAATTGCAAATAAAAGTCCATGTTAGATAAGTAATTGATTTACGTATTCTGCCCCCAATAATAAGAGCAAATAAAGAAGAATATTGGCATCTTAAAACTTTATTTAACTCTGGAATTGCAACCGTAAGCCTGTTAGCTAATTTGTTATGCGTTTAAGTTAGGTTTATAATAACTCAATTCTGTTGGTCTATGCGAGAAGTTTGAACCCCCAAACCCCACAACCTTATGTTAACCGCTGTAGGCTGAAACTGCCCCCCCCCCAGAATAATTTTCGCATTTTAAGTTGTAAATATTTCCGCGCCATACATTTATCGCCCCCCTTTTTTTTTTAAAAAAAATTAAATTTAAAGAACGCTTTCATGTTTTTGTGTTTGAATTACAAAATCTTTTTTCTGATAAATATATTGCTTTCTTTATTTTCATTTGGAGGGGGGGGGGGTGTAAAATGCTAAGATCGTTTTGTTCTCTCAATTCGAAAAATAGTTCCAAACGCGATTTTTTTTTTCTTTGTAGAAGGGGCTTCTCTCTACTATTCTCAGCTTGGTATCACACTCACACAGGTCTTAAAAAAACAAGATTGACCTACTTTTTTTTACACGATGGTGCGTTTGCGATAACTCCTACGCGCTCAAATGGGGTCATCTTGATCTCCACTTCGTTTTCCATCTGCCACATAGGGGGTACAAAAGGCTCCTATTTTGCTATCTGCAGATAGCCATAGAAAAGACCCCCAAAAATGTTTTCAGGTTAATGATTTAATTGCCTTCGTGTAATCTGATTGACCTCCGTGATGGAACCAAGAATAGGTAAAAATTAAGTTTATTTTTAAAGTCTGTGAAAATTACAACCGTATTTGACATTAATTATCAATGAATCTTTCAAAAGAGTTGTAAAAATGTGCATAAAACTAAAGCTCGATTTATATTTATATATTACTTATGCACATAACAAAATAATTGTTTTATTGTTCCTGTTGTAAACAAAAATACTTGGAAGTATTAGCGTTGGTTCCCGGAATTTTTTGACTCTACCAATGTAGTTATCTTAATGGCTTAAATTCATGTGACGTAACAGGTACAGAATTACAATCACGTGCTTTCAGCCGATGAGTTCAAATACTACGCTGTTGCCAACTTTTGCTTCTTGCAGAAATTTGCTCTTAAAAAAACATTGTCATCAATAATAACGCACATAAGAAAACAAAGTATACATACAATACAATAGAAGAATTTTTTTTAAATATTAAAAACTTTTTTAATGGATTTTTTTTATATTATTTTCTCAATTATAAAATTTGAAATTTTGGCCACATTTTACAAATATAACAGCAAATACAACTCTAATGTCAGTTTTGAATTCATTGGAGTACACGTGACCGTCATGTGAGTGTGCCTTTTACAATTTTCTCGGCTATTTATTTCTTGTGGTTGTAAGTCGAGGAAACGCGTGTGTAGTTTTGAGTTTGATTTTATTATTGCAGTCTTTAACTACACGAAACGTGTAGTCGATGAATTTCATAATTTTAAATTACAGTTGATCTTTTGCATTGTTGAATCTGTTTTTAAAGATTAGTGTTAAAAGTAACTCTTTCGAGTTGTGGATAAAATAAATTAAATTTTTTGCACTATTTTATGTTCTAGATTAAGTTGTATTTCTTTTTGCAAAAATAAAAACTTACTTTGCATAAAGTGTACGTTTTCATTGCTGGTATAATAAACATGCAAAATTTTTATTTCTTTTGAACAGGGGTGGGGAAATAGTGGCCCAATCAGAAAACTAAAATAAAAATGTTTTTTCTGCGTATTTGGGTCAACGTATATATGTGAGCATAGTTTCTTGTTTTTGCATGAAGATTATATAGATGCCAGTTGTCTGACATGAATTTGCAGGCTATGATGAAAATTTAAACTAGCTATCTTACTGATAACAAATTGTAGAAAAGTGTGATGGGGTACGTTTGTCTCATTAAACTTATTCTAAACTTAAATGTGCTTGCAGCTATGGTTATGAAATTGGCACAATAAATAAATTGAATAAAACTACCACTATTTTATTTATGTTATAGTGATCGATTTTTATGGTACAATTTGTAACTTTTCGAAGATGCAGATTTAACTAGTGAATGCAATCGTTTTAAAAAGAGGCGAGGCCCTCCCCTTTCATAATGCGGCCTCGAGCCAAAATAATTGTTCACCCCTGCTTTTGAAGAATTTATATTGGTACAGGAAATTGAAAGTCCGAAAGGGTTGAGAGCTTTGCAAAACCTCCCCACTCTTTGAGACTTATTTGCAGAAAATTTTCAAGAATCCGGAATTTTTTTATTATTATTAGAATTACAGAATTTTTTAAGATCTTTTTGCGCGGATTCTTTTAAAAAACGTATCTACTATGTAAAAATGGAATTGGATGTAGGTATTGAATAATTGTGATTCTTCATTTTTTTAAAAAGTAAGAATAATTCATATCATGTTCAGAGTGTTTCGTGCGTGGTGTGTGGGTACTTAAAAATTCCAAGTATTTTTTGACAAGCTTGTGTATTCTATCAACGTAACGTATCGGAAACTTCATTGTTAAGATGCCATTTAATTTCTTACTATTATACCCCATTTAGTTCAATGTATTATTTACTTCCTGAAACCATTTTCTTATCTGTTGAAATATTAGTCTTGGGCAATGTGTGCTATCTCCTTTCCTGGGCGACTCCATGTCTGCCCTCTGCAATTATAGGGGAATAGAATTTAGCACAAGGGGCGTTCTTCCCCTGAAGAGAGCCTCCTCGATGACCCACTAAAATATCACCTCCCCTCGGTAGATACCATCCATCAAAAAAAGGCAAAAGTCTTGATAATAATAACCGATCACATTTAATACCGAGACGAACCCTCTTCGTACTTGGCCGTAACCTAGAAAATGTTACCATCAAGTGAATAGGGCTGTTTTTTATTATTATTTCGCTCGCGGTGATAAATCGCCAAATGTGGGACCATTCCTTTTCTTTTGCCGGTAAAGTTTCGGGATGGGGAGAAAGATTTTGTAAAGTTTGCTCTTGTAGGCCTTGTGTGGTAAAGTGCCACCTGTTTCTACTAGGGAATATTCCGAGCTTGATGTAGGCCACCGTGCTATCGAGCCCTGCTCTGGGGCCCCCATTTCTGCGTTCATATTTATTTATTGTTCGGTTTTTCGCACCGTTCCCACCATATTCTTTTCTTTAATTTTTTCTTAAATTTTTTTTCTCCTTTCAATTTTATTTTAACCTACCAGGATCCTCGCTAACGTGGGATATTGTATTTTTAGTTAGTTTGTTTTTTGGAAAAAACGTACCTCGAGACATGGTTTCACTTTCGACTTTAACCTTGTGAGTGATACATCGTTTTGTGTTGTGTTTGTGTATAGGCTTTGTTTTTTCTTCCTTTTTCGAAAATGTCTGGATATCAAACGAAACTCAAATGGCATTTTCTAAAATGGTATGTTTACATTTATTTTTCTTTTTTATTTGTGGAATGTTTAATAGAATTCTGAATTGTTCCAATCTTGTTCGAGGTAAAATTATATTCTTTCCTATTATCAAAGATATTATTGTGTTTTTTTTATAAATTTAGTATTAGTTTTATTGTAAAATTTAGTCCTTGTCTCACTGTCAATAAATCTTCTTATTAATTTCTATTTACATCATGCTTATTATTGTGGGGAACAATTTTAAGAATCAAAATTAACTTTTATCTAATTTCTGTAAGTGTAACAACATATATATGTAATTTAATTACTCAATAAGTATTAGTGACGTAAATTTTTTCGTATTTCAACTTTGTAAGTGGTGTGTAAAAAGAATTTGTGTGTATATTTTGAAATGGAATGTTAAGTATTCCACACATTTTAGCCCTCTTTATTAGCTATTGTGCATTTATGAAATAAGTTGTTTTAAAGTTGATATCAAATAATATAAAACTATTAATTTATCAATGTTTTTTGAGCAGGTTTTTCCTTTAAAGTTAGAAGAGGTTTATTTCTTTAATTTAATTGTATTTTCCATCATGTGCTTACATTTCTATAAATCAAAAGTGAAAGAAATATAAATGAATTATAAAATTCTTCAAAACTTTTTGACCCTATTCATTTTATTCCCAAAGTAGATATCTCAATTTAGGTTAGAATTTTAGTATTATATGTCATTAAAAAGCAATTTAAAATTGAATGCTCTGTTAATTTATATAGAAAATTAATTTTGTGTTCATAAATGATTTTGGTATGAATTAAAAACTTCAGATTTTGATGAATTCAAATGCTTATAAAAATATTAATTATTATAAAGAAATATGAACATATAATATTGATGCATGTAAAATTAATAATGTCAAAGTAATTTTATGTTAAAAGGAGAAAACTACAATTAAATTTATGCACTAAAACGAAAATGAAATCCAATAATAAATCCTTATTGTATTCTTAGAAAGGTTTAAGATATTGGTGTCTTAATTAAATACTTAGGTTAATTTGTAAAGATCTTGAAACTGCAGAAATATTTATATATATACATAAAATGTTTTAAAGGAATGCTTGTGTTATGTAAATACAGTGGAGACATAATAATTGAAATACGCTGAGAAAAGTATGAAATTAAATTCTTCAATGGGACACAGTACGATTCAATTGACAAAAATCAGTCAACAAATTAACCTAAAGTATTTTTTATATACTTTTCTATAAACTCACAAAATTTGAAAGCTCTAAGTTTAAAAAATGCAAAGTTGGGATTAACTTTTACATTTGTTTTTATTCACATCCCAATAGCAAATCAAAACTTTAAACTTTCTTATCTCGGAAAGATAAAATAACTTTTTTGTCTTCATTTAAAATGCTAAGGCTTTTTTACCATTGTGCCTAATACTTGGAAATTTTTTTTTCACTTGTTGCTAATAGTACATGGAATAAAAGTTGGTATGAATTTTTCAATCAAAAAAATACTTAGTTTTTAAAAAATAATTGAGTTTAGAATTAACTCATTTTTTAAGGAATTTTCAATAAGCATTCATAAAAAAGTATTGTATGAATACCAATCATGTTATCGCAAAACCCATACCAACTTTTGTTATACTTAGTTTGACGTACTTGTAAATCAAAATTAATTGGTTGAATTGTCGAATCGGCCACTTATCCCGCCAAGTGTTTTTTCGCCACATCGATAAAAGCGCCAAATCTGGTAACCCTTTTGATTTTTGTATCAGTGAGGGAGAGCGTGGATGGTGTTGTACTAGGGTTGCTACTCCAAAACACATGCTAAAATGCGCCTGGCGGACCAGTGGCTGATTCAACAATTTCACAAAAAAACTATGAAAATCATTAAATTAAAAATATTTGTTTGTAAATTGTACCATTAAATTGGCAAAATTCATAAATGAATATATATTATCATAGTATTGAAAAAAGACTTTAAATGAGGGATAACTTGCATTTTTCTTAGTTATTTGCCATGTGTTTGACCAAACTAGATTATGATTTTAATGATAAATCTTAGTTATGTAATAAATAACTATAGTCCTTGGAATCAAAATTCCCCACCGAAGAATAGTGACAAATTGCTCAACAAATGGGCTACTGAGGGGATGTATCAATGCACTTTTTGTGTGTGTTTAATATTTAAAATTGAGTCATTTCTCATTTTTTCAAGGGAAACTTTACTTTTTAGGGAAATGATATGACTTTTTTGTTCTTTTTCAATAATGAGAGATAAAGACTACATCTTTCACAACTTAAACTGTGCTATTTATTTTCCCTCAAACAAGTTGAAATTATTAAATGCATAACATTCTAACCCAGTCTTAACTGTTTTTAATATGGACTTTAAGCAATTTAAGTTTCAATAACTACATACATTCATAGAAGTCCTTGTTAAAAAAAATTTCTAACTAAAGGTAATTAATATATAGTGTTTAAATTGAAAGTGTGACGAAAACAAACATGGAATAAGAGCAGACAATTGAAGATTACAATTATAGCCAGTGTCGTATACAGACTTCTTTCATTGGGTTGGTATATTTTCAAAACTTGTACATGAAAGCCATGATATTTAAGTAAGAATTAAAAATCTTGGGAGAGTGCCAGAAAATATTACATGTCAAGTCAACATGCCAGTTACAGACATAGTTAGGCAGAATGGAAATTTTCTGTGGAATATAAATAGAGTGTATGTGGTTACTATAAAAACTAGGTCATATTAAAGAAATAGTCAACTTTTTGGAGGTTCTTCTATAATTCAGAAATATTTATAAATTTGATTTTGAATAATTTGAATTAGAGAAAGGGAACATCAGTTATATTTTGTTTAAAGCTAGAAAGATTTAATTTGTGGAACTTAGGAGTGTGTGAGGGGGGCAACTACCTGCATTGAAATATTTAAATAAATATGTGTTAGATGTTCACACTGTTAGTCTGCTTAAAATTTCACATTTATTTTCTACCTGATAGAACTTGGTTGAATTTAAAAATTACAATAAATTGAATTTATCTTTTTATTCTGATATCTGTAAAGTTATACAATTTGATGCTTTAAATAAAAATGTAGATCAACCATTCAGTAATTTATTTTAATATGCAAAACAGTTTTCTTGCGATAGTAAAATTAAGAAGCAATATTTAGTGAGCATATCTTCTGTTTGGATTAATTAATAGTGTATTTGAACACATAATCTATAAAAACCAAAATCTAGTTTTGTGTGTGTGGGGGGATAATCTGGTGTTGAAATTTAGTTTATATTGTTAAATAATTGAAAGAGTAAGAATGACACCTCATTATTTTCTTTGCACATAATGGTGAAATAAAATATATTTGAACTTTTTTTTTTGTGCCTAGTTTTTAAGATGTAAAAGGATATGAATTTACTTAAAGGTAACCATTTTACTGGTACCTGATAGTCTATTTTAAACATCATTTAATGGTATTTTATCTCCACATAACAAGGTTTCATCTCTTGACTGTACTGGTTTTTAATTCTATTTCAACTGTAACTTTATGTTTGAGTATCTTCTAAGTGAAGTGAAAATGTGTGTGTAGAATGAATGCAAAACATTTTATGTGATCAAAAGAACTCATTTAAGCTTCAATTGATTATAACTGAGTAGTTTTTATGGTTTTTCTTAATTTCTGTACCTTTGTTAACAGTACTGCATAGTTCATCCTTAATATCTAACATATACCTGGAATTCAAATTATTGTTTGCATTATGCATATTTTAAAAACATTTAAGATTATAGAAGGCAATTGTGTATGTGTTCATGTGAATCACTAAATGGGTAAATAACAAGGGTGACAAAGTTCAACATTATATCACCTTTTATCTCATGAAATTTAAATGCATATGTACAGATTTACTTATGTCTATATTAATTATTTTCAGTATGAACTAATGGCTAATCATAACGGTGTGATAGTCTCACAGATTAAGACTGAAGATCCGAGTGATGTCAGTAGTGGTTCTCTGTGTCCTTCATCACCCCATTTATACTCTCCATCGAATTCAGGTCTTTCAAACAGCCAAACAGATTTTAGCCGAATAATGGGTCCTGTTGTAGGCAGCTCCAAATCCCACTGCCAATCTCCGGAGCAAATGACACTGGTGAGTTTTCTTGTGTTTGATCTAATTTTTTTAATTATATAATGCATAGAAGGGGGAAGATAAATTATTTTTTCAAAGCATACAAATTTCGTTGCCATTTGTAAAGAAATTACATTTGTTGACCTTTCTCTTCTGAAGAAGTGTGCTATGTAGATTATTGAATTTAAAATTATTAGCATACTTAAGTTTTTTTTATTATACATTGTTTTTATATGAATCTTAATTTTGCAGTTTTATTTATTCATTTAACCTTTTGTGAGAAAAAATTCACTAATCTTTTGTGCTACAGCACAATATGCTTTCGAAAGAATTTTTTTTGCCTGATGTTAACTGGTTAATCACTGCTAAAATTTTAATATACATCACAATGCTATTGTATACATACATACACACAAACTCATACTTTTTATGCTTGTTTTTGTGTCTTATTTTTATTTAGTTGAGCAATACAAGAAAGTTTTTAATAAAAATTAAGTTCATTTTTTAATTATTTATCAAATATTAAAAATCTCACATCTGTTAAAAAAAATTCTTTAATATTTTTGTTCATTTTAATTTGTACATATTACAATATTTTATTAATGTACTTTTTTTAAAACATTTCTTGAAATTTTTTTGTACAAGATATTTGGTTTCTGTTTTTATAATACTTAGTATTACATAAAATATAATGTAGATAATTAAATGGACAAAATTCAAATTGTGCATGAAAAAGAATTGTTTTGTTTAATCAAGTGTCAAACATTGCATTCCATTAAGTATATGTACAAAATATTTTCACAGGTCATCTTAAAAAGTCTTCCATGAATATAAAAGAAGTAAGTAGAGCCATAAATTTTGAGTTGGGATTTTTTTCTCGACTGCAAGTCTGTTTACAAACTTGAAATAACTAATTTGCATGTAGAAGAATACTCTTTGTATCTGCAAAATTTTGATCCCTATTAGTCCAAAGATTCATAGACAGTACTAATGTTTATAAAAAATGAAGGAAAAACAAACGTGGATATTATTGGAAAAACTCCAAGCCCCCAGTTTCAATGTCTGAGATTTATTTGTTGTTTTTAGATGTGTACAATTTTCAAAAGAAGGGGAAGAGTGTCCTTGAAAGCTTCTGTAATCTTAATTGCTACTGGACAAAATTTTTATCTAAGTTAAAGGCTCGTGCGGAACCAAATAATACTATTAATGGATTAATTAACCTCCTGAGAAAATTTTTCTTTTTATTGATGTTAATTTTTTCTATCTCCTGATATTTTATCAAAAAAATTTCCAAATTTTATGGTTAATCGTCTGTGTTGTGAGAGCTTAAAAAATATGTTGCTTGTGTGACACATTTGACTAAAAAAATTTTTTTTACTCAAATCTCTTTTTTTTTTACAACAAGAAACAATTGATCCCCCCCCCCCTTTAAATTTTAAAAACAGAAACATTGATTTATAAAAGTAATTTTATGAAAAATATGAAGTATTAAAATGTTGTCATTTTCCAAAAAAGATTTATATTTGAATTCTTCATGTCACAAAAATCTCAAATTTCATGCAATTTCCTCCGATAATTCAGGAAATATTTAAGGCGAAATCTTAATCTCATGTGTGGTCTTTTAATGGTTGAATATCTTGAATGAAATTTGGAACATAAATTATTGATACTTTTATCAGCTCAGTTCACCAACAAAAGTGAAGGGGGTCGGGCATGTAAAATTTTTTAGATATGAATTAGCCATCGAATTAAATCGTCCACTAACACCCTAGTTTAGTTTCATTTGAGATATAAAAATTGATACCAATTTTGTCCAGCAATATTAAAAGTTCCAAAAATTATAGTTTTGACAATTTTATCCTTTTTTGTTGTTATCGAGAATTTTGTTGTGTGTGTAGGGTTGGAAAATCCCATATAAATTATAGTTTGTCTGCCTTATTGAGTTTGATTTGAATAACTAAAAGCATGGCTAGTTCATTGAACATTTTTTTAAAATTTGAAATCTGATGTTGTACATCTTTTGAGTTTTCTGTCTGAATAAATTCTTCAGATTCAATCCTGAAAAAAAAATCATATTTTAGATGCTTAGATAAACAATAAGTTGCAGATACTCAGAGCCAGTTGTTATGGAATCGATTACAATCCAATAATAGAGCACATTTTCATAACTTCTCAAAGCACATGTCCACTATTCTTCCTGATGATCTATTAGATAAATTCACATTAAGCTCTTTTGATATTAAAATATTTTAAATTTATAATATAGAAGGTAGTTTTTTTTCCCTCCTAGTTTACTAACCTTTTTAAGTAAATTACTGCACCAAATTCAAAATATTTCATGTCATGTATCAAAGCTGAAGTTATGGTATTTATTTCTTCACAAAGAAAGTTAAAGTATTTCTTTAATTTTCAGGAAATATACCCTGGTGTGGCCGACCAGTCCCCATCATCTCCAGGTAGTCCAGAAAGTCATCACCAGGATATGTTTTGTTCTAGCACTATGTCTGGTGATGGAATTGGTGGAGTTGTGGTTTCTAATTCTGATGGAAAGTCGGGAGACTCTCCAAAGAAATTATGTTTAGTGTGTGGAGATACAGCTTCAGGATACCACTATGGGGTGGCATCATGTGAGGCTTGTAAAGCATTTTTCAAAAGGACCATTCAAGGTAAATATATACGGTCCAGTCAAGATACTTTTACTATGGAAATTTTGTGCCAATATTTTGTAAAATATTTGAAATTATTAGAAATATGTAATATGTTTTGATTTATTGGATTTGTCTTCGATAAGAGTGTGTTAAACACCTTTTGTAGTGAAAAGTTTATAGAGGTGGTACAGTTGCAGGATCAGGATTTCTTTTAAAAGATACTTCTAATACACAAATATTGACTGAAAATAAAATCTCGAAGTGATCAAAAACATATATACTAACAGTCTGCAGTTGCATATTCATAACCAATTCTCATTTGCATTTTAAGTGTTGCCAATTGCAGAGGACTAAATGTGCATGGATCATGTTCAAATCATTTTAGATTTGAATCAATCTGAGATTGTGCCATGGAATTGGTAAAGTATTCCTGAATCTGAAAATATTTTTACGAAATATCTTGCAGAATTAAATTGCCACTAAGGCTGCTGAAGGAAGGCTTTGTAATTTTTTAAGAACAATTTTTGTTCATATACTTAATTAAAACTCTTAGGACTTTGAGTTTTAATTGAATTTCTAATGGGCAATTGCACTCCTTATTTTATTGAAATGTGAACATAATTTTACTCTTTAGTTATTTTGATTTAAAGTGTGAACTTTTTTTTCCAGAATCATCTGATATGAAAATTTAAGATTAATTTCCTGAATTTTGGAATCATTCTATGTTATTAAAAAATATTAAATCCTTTTTAAATGTTTGATGTTTATTTTTGGAAATTGTATATGTTTAGGAGAAGGGAGTAAAAATTTGCTCTTTAGATATCTCCATGTAGTGAACTAAATCACTGTCATTAGTTATAACTTTAAAGTTCGTTTGAACAAAAATATATATATATATATATATTGCATAGTATTAAATAAAAAGTAAAATAAACAATGTTTTTATTTTTTTAAAAGGAAAAAATCTGTTGAAAATTTAATTTAACTTTGTGATATTTTTTAAACTTTACTGTAGCTCTTAACTTTATTGCTTACATAAGGATTCTTTTTACAGGAAATATTGAATATACATGTCCTGCTAATAATGACTGTGAAATCAACAAAAGGAGGAGAAAAGCGTGCCAAGCTTGTAGGTTTCAAAAATGTTTAAAAATGGGCATGTTAAAAGAAGGTAAGCTTATAAATCTTTAAATTCCGAAACCTCATTATTGTTTCCAATATTTTTGAAGGAAATGTCATTTTAATAAAAATTTAATATAAACTTTTAATTGTCATATCTTGCTATAAAATTGCATAGTCATTCCACAATAGTAAGTAACTGTATTCGTGTTACTGTTAAGCTTTGAGCTGTATCTTGCTTAAATATTTAGATATGCATTTTTAATTTTTAATTATTCTCTCTTATAAAATAATTAAACTTTCATCTTGGTTTTTATTGTCAGAAAAATTTAGATTTCAACTTATATTAATTTTATGTCACTGTATTGATTCGAACAGGCGTGCGGCTTGACAGAGTGCGTGGTGGTCGACAAAAATACAGAAGATCCCAGGAAAGTCCTTATCAGGTTCATTCTGCTCCTTGTAAAAAACCATCAATAGAAGGTAATATATTCTGTTTGAAGTATGTAATGTAGCAAAAAATATTTTAGTATGAATGATTACAAATTAGGAAACTGGAAATATTACTAGAGAACTTATTGCTATTATTTCTTCCCTTTATCCACTAAAAGAATATATGCACAAAAATTTTTTTACATGAACTTTGGTTTTCTGTGTGAACAAAATTCTGGGGCTTATATAATTGAAAAAATTGTGATTTTTTTTTAAGCTTCAAATACATTAGAAATTTCTTTTTCTTTAATAGATAATAAAATAATAACGGCTCTCATCAATTGTGAGCCTGACCCGGTACCAGCACTACCAAATCCTGCTCTTCCAGAATCAGATCTAAAAATGATAAGCACGCTTAGTGATTTAGTGGATCGAGAACTTGTTTCAACAATTGGTTGGGCCAAACAAATACCTGGTAAAATTATTATTGTTTTTATTTATTTGTTTTGTAATAAATATCTTTTGATATGATGCTTATTGAAAATAAATATTTCAGGTTTCACAGAACTCACTCTGAATGATCAAATGAAGTTGTTGCAGACGACTTGGGCTGAAATACTTTCTTTGTCTCTAGCTTACCGGTATAAACTCGTTTTCCCATACAATGAACATTATTATTTCAATATTTATAATTTTATTTTAGGCAATTGTTGCAAAATTACAGGAATTTATCAGTATAGATAAAATGTAAATAATGGTTTTGTATGTGTGAATTATATTTGTGTATTGGAAATAAATGGTGGTAAAAATTGTTTTTCTGAAGTTTTAAAATTTGCTTTTCAAAGTTTATGTATTTCAAAAATATTTGTGCATTTAAATCTTGAATAACATGTTACCTGTCATTGCTCTACATCCTTATAGTAGACTGTAGATTAATAATTAGACTTCAAGTATAATACTTGTTACCTTATCACTCTTAGTAATGTTCTTGCACCATATTTGCTTACATTCCAAAATGTGCCCATGTGAAATATTTTACTAATGATCTCTTCAGTACCAATGTGGTTATGCGATTTGCTCCCCAGTGCGGCTGTTTTTCACATAGGTGCGCATATGTGATGTATTGGAAGGGGGGATGAAAATGCACAAATAGGCAAGTTTTTCTCTGAAATAAGTAAATCTTTTGCAAACTTGTCAAATTCATTTTATTTCATTCCAAAGCCTTCGGATCAGTTGTAATAATAGCAGTTCAAAGGAAAGAATCATATTTCGGAAAGACACACACACATGTACATCTGGGGCTCTTAAAGCACTGGTTGAGCAAGACAGAATATAAATACAGGTAGTAGTTAAGGGATAAAGTAGTATACCAGATGTATGCATAAATATTTTCTGGTTTAACTAAGATATGGCACCAGTGAAAAGTACGCAGCATATTAATTTGGCACATATGTCATTTTGTTTGTCTGACATTAAACTACAAAAACACACAAATTGAGTCTTCCATAGCTAGCATCTTTGTTTAATTGTTCAGCGACCATGTCGAATTTTTTGCTTAACAAAGAACATTTGTGGCATGCATTCTTTTTATTAATTTTTTTATTTAATGAAAAGAAAAAGGCTGCTGAAAGTCATCGTTTGCTGGTAGAAACAAATGGTGAACCTGCTCCATGGAGTAGAATGTATGAGATATAGTTTCAACAATTAAAAAGGGGTGATTTCAATGTGAAAGACAGTGAGCCTCTGGTAAGTCACAAAAGTGCAAAAGGAGCAATTGCAGGAGTTATTGGATGATGACCCAATTCAAATTCAACAGCAATTGACAAAAACATTTAATGTGTCACAAGAAACAATTAGCAGACTTTATGAGCTATGGGGAAGATCAATAAACTGGGTAAATGAGTATCACACAATTTGAATGAATGTCAAATGGAAAATCGCAAAAATCATATGTGAAAGGCTGCTTTAATGCCACGAAAGAAAATCATTTTTGTATCAAATTGTGAGGGGTGACAAAAAAATGGATTAATTTTGGAAAAACCATGGCTTTCATTTAGTGAAGCCAGTTCTTCTACACCAAGGTCAAATCACTTCAACAAGAAGACCATGTTTTGTGTCTGGCAAGACCAGAGGGTTGTTGTGTATTATGCATTCTTGAAGCCCGATGAGACTGTTAATGTGCAACACTATCACCAACAAATGATTGATCGAAACACAACCGGAATGGACCAGAAGACATGGCAAAGCGATTTTGTTACACGTTGATACACCATCTAACACAGCAAAACCAGTGACCATAAATCGCTTGGATGGGACATCCTTCTGCACCCACTCCCTGAGTCCTGGGTCACTACCCTCCAGTCCTGGTACCACCTGACGGTCACCTTTTCGCATAGAAAATTGCTCAACAAATGGTTTGCCATAAAAGGCAAGCAATTTTTCTGGCATAATATTCATAAATTACCTGAAAGAGGGCAAAATGTATAGAAGCTGATGGCCAATATTTTGAATGAAAAAAAATTAATTTCCCTTGAAAATTCTGTGTTTTTTCTACTGAAAAAACAGGGAAAATGCATTTAATGCTGTGGTAGAACCCACTTCCAAACCCTCTTCAAATTATTCGTTTTCAGTGCCATATGCTCTTGAGGTATGATTTTGAGTGGAATTTTAGGACATTTATTTGTGCTAAATCCTGTTGTGGTCAGCATCGTTGTCAAGTTGTGTGTTAATATCTTGATACCACAAAAGACTTCTATATCATGGTTGATGCATGTCCAATCTGTCAAGCTCAGTGGCATGGTTTGGAAATTCGGAAAATAAAACAAGTGCATGCGTCATCCTCATCACTTGACTGTGACTCAGAATTATTAGATCCATATCACTAATAATCCTTTCATTGCTTTTAAGAATAATGCTAATAAACAATCAGTTAATCTACTAAGTTCTGTTTACTTCTGGGACTTATACACTTACCATGGACTCTTGCTAAGCTTCCAGACTTTGGATCTGCAGAGAGGTTTTCACTTCTGGCATTGTATGGGGATTAACCAGTTAGGATTTTCCACTTTTTAAAAACTAATTAGAAAAAAAAAATACTTTAAAAGAGGAGATAACCCTTTTAAAAATATTATCAAAAGTTGTAGTTAACTTTTTATAGATTTCAGAATTTTTATCTTTTAAATTACTTAAGAATGTATACCTTTAGTTTCCTATCTCCTTTCAAAATTTGTGAAGTGCTTAATTTTATGATGTATTAGTGACATTTTTATATTATTCAAATAAGTTAAAAGTTTAATTAAAAAACTAGTTGGCTGTAAAAAAAACTTATCTGTGGCATTGAGAAAAATAGCATGAAGATGTAATTATTCTTTAGAATTCACAGCATTAAAATTAAAGGCACTGGGAAGCATTATGAATAAGATTATGTGGTCTACTTTTATAGTAACTTCTCTATTTATATTACTATTTGACTAATAGAATAATTGCCTTAAAACGTCTTAATATAGTTTTAAAGGATTATTAATTTCACAAAATATGGAGGGGGGATGGGGAGTGAAATTGGTTTTCATTAAAATATGCATCAAATGTCAGCGTCTGCTAAAGAGACAAAAAAAAAAAAAAATTTCAATTTTTAAAACTTCAAGCTTCAATAGCATTTATTTACTGATTTATTAGTTTTTGTATTGTTGGTATTTGTTGTTTCTGTTGAATAGAAAGTTACTGGAGGAAACATTTTCAGTTAAAATTATTTATGAAGAAATAATATGCATAACTGTTCTTTATATTTTCTATGGTTTTATAATGTTTCTCTAAGTAGTGAAAAGCATTTTTAAGATATTTTTACTGTCATAAAATTTTATTTATTGTAAATTGTATTCCCCACCCCCAAAATATTGCATTATTATGTTATTTGCATAGCAACAATATCATTTTTCGGTATTGTGCAAAATTATTGATTGTTTATTAATTTTGTATGCGTAGGTCTTACGTGTCTCGGAGTGAGCCATTAAAACTGTATTTTACGCCAGATTTCACCATGGACGAACAGCAAGCGACAGATTGCCATGCAACAGAACTATACTCACGCTCCATACGACTAGTCAAAAGGTTGGAAGCCTTAAACATTATAAAGGAAGAATATCTTGCATTAAAGGCTCTTCTTTTAGCAAATGCTGGTTAGTATAAATGTTTAAGTAAGGATTGGTTATAAATTTAGAATTTTTGAAAGTAAAAGAAAAATATGATTTGGTTAATTATATAGAAATTCTAAAGCTACTCAGCTTTTTCGTTGTTGTTTTTTTAAAGAGAAAATTTAAATGTATGCTGCTCTGAATGATATACTTTTGCTACTAATCATTATGAAAATGTGCGTTGCATCCTTTATAAAGAGGTTTCCAGATATTCTATAAAATAGTTTTATAATAGTTAATTTTGATATTTTGTTCTTGCATATTTTTAATAAGTAGAATAATTATTTCTAATTACTTTTTTCTAATGTGGTAACATTTTTTTTTTTTCGTTCATGATAATTATATGTTAGATAATTATCAATATTTAATGAAAATTTCATTTTTGGGGAACTGAGCTTGTAAATAGTATTCTTACTTTTTGTGATTCTTTAAATTATTCATAAAGAGTATTCTTATAACTGATAAAACATGTATTCCAATAAAAATATATTGATTGATTTTTATTGTATTTTATATTAGATTTGATTTTGATATGATAATGTATTATTGTTTGTTCATATAATCAGGAATAACCTAGTGATCACTCCTACATACTATAAACAAAAAAAAAATCTTCAGGGTTTTTTTTCTCTCCTTTTTTTAAAATTTTATTTTTTGTGAAATGATTTATTAGTTTCCAATGTGTTTTTCTATTTCATTGAATTTTTAAATCATACTTTCGATTTTTCTCTCTTTTGAATCAAATTAAAATTTCTGAAGTCCTCCCTCCTCCCTTCCCAAATTTTATTTATTAAAAAAAGTAAATTAACATTTATAAATATGCTAAATTCACTAACTCGGTTCTAAACTTCATGTTTTACAGATATTCAGCTGGAAGAACCTCAGTCTGTGTACAAATTGCGTGATAGTATACTCAATGGACTGCAAAACTGTGTGACGGTGTTTCGAAGCACGAACTGTGTCGAACACCTGAGTCAGTTGATGCTGTGCCTACCTCTCTTGCGGCAACTTGATGCAGATGTGCGGCTATTCTGGAGTAGTGTCCGCAAGGATGGTAAAGTGATTCTGAACAAATTATTTGTTGAAATGCTGGAATCGAACGGACATCTGTTGTAAATTAATTCATTTGCCATAAGAATCCAGAATGGAAAATGGGAGGGGGGTCTGCTGCATGATGTTGTTACTAAGACTTAGAATGTGATCAAATCTCATACTAATCAATTGCATCGTATTTCTTAAATTTATGGACTAAATGTTAGCTATTGTAAGAGAAATCCATTTGAAAGGTGTGGGACTTCGAATTTTTTCCTTATTTTAATCAAAATCTTCTTTCCTGGAAATGTAAGCAATGATAATATTTCTTTATGCAGTGATTTGAACTTTCTAGCATTCATTGTTGTGGATTTTGTGAAATTTTTTAACATAAATTTGAACCTAGAACTAATTTTTGAAAACAAATTTGAAAAATAACAGATCATGATAGACATTGATTATATCTAAGTAATAAATTGGATTTATTAGTCATGTTCGTTTTTTGAAATTAAAGTACAGATATAAATGGATCACAAACCAAAATATTAAAAACTGCTTCATTTTTTAAAAAATCTATTTCTAAAATTTATTTTCCTCCCTTTTCTTGTAAAATTTTCTGGATAAATCAAAGATGTTTATATATATATATATATATATATATATTGGCCCTGCTAGCAATAGTTTGGCTAATTTATATTTACACTTTTATGAAAATAATTATATTATTAATAATGATTATTACATTTTTAGATACATAGATGACCTAATTATTTTTGGTAAAAATAATAATTATAATCCCAATATCAATTTTTATCCGGGATATTTAAAGCTACTTAAAATTAATAATAATCCTGTTACAACTAATTACTTGGATGTATCATTATATATTAAGGACTATAAATTACATAGCAATATTTATGATAAAAGAGATGATTTTAATTTTAACATTCTTAAAATTCCCTCCTGGAATTCAAACTTATCCATCTCAATATATCGAAATATTATTTTGAATTATATTTATCGTAACAAGGTATTAGTTAGTGATAAATCTAATATATATTTAAATATTAATAACTTTATTAAACATTGTATAGAACAAAGTTACCCTCTTAAATTTATAAAAAGTTATATAACAGTTAAATAAAAAAAGTTTTTTCAGTTATACAGTTTATAGATAGATGGCGCCTCTAGCTAAGTAATTTTGTAATAATATATTTTATTAAAAATTAATCGTTTATGTCTGGATGGTATTTTTTATTTTCTATAAATTTTAAAATAAAATATAGAAATTTTAATAGTATATATATATATATAGTAATTGCTACTTTATCAATACATAATAATTATATGCGTTACTGTTATTGTCCATAAGAAGCGAATATGTATTCACGTGGTAAGTCTATTAGTTTGGCTTTGATTTTAAATATTTTAGTAATAATTAAAGGCTATAACATTATAGTATTACATTAATAGATTATGGTTTTATCTATAATATAGTTAAACTTCTCTAGAAATTTATTGCTTTCCCTATGGCCCAGAATACTGGCAAATTCAGGTGAAGGTTGGCTGGCCAGAAAACTTTGTTTAAACCTGCATTCCTAGTTCCTAAGGCTGGGAGTTTGCTTTTAGTCTTTCTGTGGCTAAATCTTTTCTATTATGACGATAGTTATCTTAGGTATATAACTATTTTTAGTATATTTTTGTAATATATATATATATATATATATATTCCTTGTAGTTTTTTCTCCCATGGAAAAAATGTGCATGTAAATTTTTTTTAAGCTTAATATTTAAATTATAGTAAACATAAATTCATATTTTAATATAAAATCATGGGGGAAATCAGTACTGATCTAATTATCACTGCATAAGTGAATTATCTTTTAAATGCTTTTTAAATGGCTGATAATTTAAAAAAAAACTTCCCATTGCTGCATTTCATACCTGAGCCCTCTTGCATAAGCTTAGCATCTACTCCATGAAATTTAATTAGTATTTAACTTGTACAAATTCATTTACCATTGTAATATGTTA
The DNA here is from genome assembly GCA_019973975.1 of Trichonephila clavata. Taxonomy (NCBI): domain Eukaryota; kingdom Metazoa; phylum Arthropoda; class Arachnida; order Araneae; family Nephilidae; genus Trichonephila; species Trichonephila clavata. The sequence continues at coordinate 135,907 of BMAO01034965.1, forward strand.
TGCTTATTGTTAAGTCTGTAATTTGAATTTACTCTAATGTATGATTTAGAAGATCAAATTTGTTTTTTCGTGGCCTGTTGTGGTTTTGTTGAACTGTTTTAAACCGATGCAGGTCAGTGAAACCATCTGTTAACATAGATTTTGGGCAGTAGTACATGCACAGACCTCACAATATGAACTTTTTATCAACGTCTACAAGAATCATTAATTCATTGTTATAATGTTCACATTTCTCCTGCCATTAAAAATGTTTTAAGTGTGGTCTCATTGTTACTGCCACCTCTTAAGCCACAGCAATATTCATGAATTACCATCTTTGGTGCTCAACACACCAGAGCAGAAAAATAAAAAAGTTAATGATTTTTATGGAGACGAAAATCTTTGCTGAATATTTTATTGTATTTCATGTTTAAACTATTTGTACATATTATTTTAATGTGAATTTTTCAGAGGAATTGTAATTAATTCTATGTTTCAAATACATAAAAAAAAAGTTATGCATATGAACATTTTGATTTTTGTTTTCAAATTAAATGTTTGTAAAGTACTGCTGGGCTGGTATTTAATTCCTTAAAAGGTGAATTTCTTTATGTGGTTGTGATTCATGAAATTTATTGTGTATGACATTTCATTTTTAAATGCCTTTTTAAAACAAAGCCTTAAACTTTGAGCAATAATTTGTCATATTCCTAATTTATTGTAGTGTGTAAATATAAACATAGAAATGAAACGGTGTGCTTATGTGAATTTATATTTCAATCATAAATGTTTAAATAATTGATGTTATATTTATTGCATCATATTAACATTCATCAGACAATTAATTCTTGTTTTTACATGTTAATAGAAATAAAGTGTAATCTGAGTTATTTGGCATTTAGAGTTTCTGGACATTTTTTCATCAGGCAGCTAAGAAAAGAGGTGTTTACTTCTGATTAGTTATCATATATATAAATATTCTTGTTCCTTGAAATGGCAGTAACCACTTCAAAAGAGCTGGCAAATTAAACAAACTGTATTAAAATGTGTACATTATAAATTTTTTTTTTATTTATTGATTTTTTTCACTATTTAATTTTATTCATTTAAATTATTATTTTTCCAAAATTAAGATAAATAAAACAAGCAATAATCTATTAAATCAGAGATGCAAATTCGTATTTTCCTTCATTTTATTAGGCTAAATTAGGCATTTTATTATCGTTTAAATTTTGTTTTTACTATTGCAATTATGGGAAAAGTATTATTTATGGCTGTTTACCTGACGTCAAAGAGCTTGATCCAAACTTGAAACATGTTTTCAGACTAAAAAATGCTTCAGTTTTCTTATAAATCCATGATGTAATACATGTGTATGTTTATAAAGTTGCTTCTTAAAGGTTTAAAAATTTTCAATGAATACAAAGATTTTTGCTTTAGATTATAAAGTTTAAACCCATTTAGGATAAAGTATTGAAAACAAAATATCCTACTCTTTGTAGAATAACTATATTAGGATATAACATGAATGTTGCAGCATTTTTCTTTCTGGAAAAATGTGCTGAACACAGATCCTATTCTTTGATATTACTGGAAGACAGCCTTTACCTTTTTATGATTTCTGATAAAGAAATAAGATTCTTTATTTGTAAAATTTTTAATGTAAACTATCTTTTAATAATATTATTCTGTAAATAATATATATATGTGTATATCAATCATTTTTGTCTGTCACATAGTAAATATATTAAGAAATTTAAAATATAAGTATTAATTAAGTCAATTCTCCTGGAGAACTTGACTGGAAAAAGTGCTATTAAATATAACTACCTGATTAACAACGAAAACTAATGCGTATTTAAATCAACAATTGTGCATTTATGTAGAAATTAATGTAAGCAATGTATATGTTAATAGCCTCTCCCCCCCCCTTTTAAGCATAATAACTACTGCCATCTGTCTGTGTACTTTAAATTTTGCAATTAGTATGTGATAATTGTATTTTAAACATTTAATCATACATCTTTATTATAAATTTTTAATGTTTTCCTTTTGTGCTTAACTTTTTCTGTTTTTGAGTTTCGTTCCATTTGTACAATTAGTGATTTTTGTACTGGATTTCTTTATTAGTCAGGAAATGTTACGTCATTATTGTAGACTTTATGATTTTTATTTAAAAATTAACTGTGACAGTTGATAATAAGGCAATATTTGTTTATTTGGCTTTTATGTATACATCTTTTAAAAAATCATATTAAACTTCAAAGGGGCCTTTTATATAGTAATGAGAAAAATGAACTCATTTACATGGTATTATTAAGTTTACTCTGTAGCTTTTTCTTAGTGTGTAAGTTATAGGTATATTTAAAATTTGTGTTACAATCCTTTTCCCTTATGTTTTTCAATTTCTCGTGCTAATCTTTTCTCTCTCCTAGGCAATAAAATAGATTTGTAAAGCCGTATATTTCCTCAATTCTTTTAAAACTGTTTTGTGTGAAATGCATATATTTTAAATGTTATCTAGTTGGATGTATTTTATAAAAAATTTTGTGGATGTTGTTGTAATCAAATATATGATAAATTGCCTGTGTGATTTAATACTGTATGAATTTGTAAAAAGTGTGAAATTTCTTGTTCTGTTCATAAATGCAATGATAATTTTTTTACTTCTTGATCTTACAAAAAAAGAATTTTGCTTTTTAACTGAAATATATTTTTTAAGCATTCCATTGATTTTTTTTTGTATGTTTCTATTATTTTGTCTCTATTTTAAAAGGGGAAGGGGGCAGAAACAAATTGTACTAAAATAGCTTGAAATCTGCAGTGCTTTTTAACTGAAATCTATTTTTTTTTTTAAATCAAATGTTTAGAAATGATACTGTATGACAAAATCTATTTTTAAAAAAATACAAAACATGAGTTCTCTGATCATTTTTTTATATTTGTGGTGTTCTTAATATTGATCATAATATGAAAGAATTACCTTTTAAAATCATTCATTGAATTTCAAGTTCTGCAATGACAATTGAAATCTCTTTTATTCAAAAAATTAAGGAAACTCTTGAGTTTTATTATTAATTTTAAATTTTACGTAAAAACGTTTACACTCTAGTGTAAAATTCTGCATAAATTTAAAAATTCATTATGAAAAGATTTACGATGAGAACCCATGTTGCTCAAAAAAATTATTTTTCTTTGTATATTAATTAATCAAGAGTTTTTTCCCCCCTTTCGTCATGTTCAATTGAGATGGAAATGTTGTCTGAGTTTATTATAAATTTTGTTTTAACAAAGGTTTTGGTATAAAAGGGTTATTTATCAGATTGTAAGTAAGCTTTTGGAAATTGTGCCTGCCAGTCATTCTGATACATCTGTAAATTTTTTGTGCCTGTTTTATGCTTTGTGTCTCCTGAATGCGTAGACTTTTGAATTAGTACCTGAAATTTTAAAACTTGTCTTTCGCATAGACAGTGCTTTCATCCAATTGTAATTGTGATTCTTTTTTATTCCTAGAGCGATGTTGTCCCGTCCGTTTGGCACTCTAGAATTGTCTTTGTATAGTTGCTGTGATATATCACTTATTACCAATGTTTAGCTTGTGTTGTCTTAATATGTAGTTTCGAATATCCTGCAATAATATTCTAATGTATTGTGTACCATTTTGCTGTAGTCATGGAAATGTAAAACAATATTAAAGGTAAATTAGACCTTACATCTCAGGTGCTGAAAAAAGATGTCTCTAATGACTTAAAAATATATATGCATGTTAACAAAGAATTCTGAAAAATTTTTGTGTTTATGATTTTTAGAGTATTGTTTCTTTTTGGAAAATTTGAAAGCAGAATTTTGTAACATTCTTTGCTTTTCTTTATGTATATGTATAGAATTATCCTAGGCTATCTCTAATTAAAATATCATTTTAAAAATTAAAACTAGGCAAAGCTAGTAATTTTGTTGTAAAAATTGTTTTATTGTGTTACTGCTTGGCATTCTCCTATATCTTTTGAAAGAATAAATTAATTCCATTACAGTATTTTGTCTAAAAATCAATTTTCCATGCTTTTTGATAATATAAATATTTTTGAATTTAAATTTAGTTTTACTTTTACTATATAATTTACTCTATGATAATTTACTCTCTACTTTTACTCTATGAATTTTTTTAAAAAAAATTGATTAACAAAGAATTTTTGGGAGTTCTAAATTCGTCTATTTTAAAAGAAATAAGTACTGCTTTGATCCAAAAATTGTTACATGTACTAATAGTAATAGTGAAGGAAAATATCAAAGCATTAGGAACAATCGCCTGAATATTTTAAATGAAGATAAATATGTTATTTTTTTCTTTCTGATATAAATTGGTTTCAAAGTTTTTATTTGCTATTGGAATGTGAATAAAAACAGACATGAAAGTTAATAGGAAAAAAATTGAGTCATATGATCTCTGAATTTTTTTTAACTTTCAAATTTTGTGAGATTTAGAAAATTATATTAAGGCTAAAAAAAATTTCTTTAAAATTTTGAATGACTTTGGTCAATTGAATCATACTGTACCTCCTTGTTAAAAAAATACTGGTCTAGGATAATTAGGTCCTTATTTTCCTTTCTTTTTGTTTTTCTATTACTGTTATCAACGCACATTTAGTAAGTGAAAAATATTTTGGTTGAATTGAATAATGTTCTCAATTCTGCTTTCAAATGAAACAGAATCAATGAAAAATTTTAATATTATTGTTTTACATTTTTATTATATATCATGAGCATGCAAACAGAATCATATGACATTCGTCAAATTGTTTCCAAAAGCAAATTTAATTTACCCACCGATTCAGCCTCATGGAGGACTTCATTTTCATATTTATGTGACTCTTCTGTTAAGGTAAAGGGAGTCATTACAATGTCTTGCATTCGGTTTTCAACAAACACAAATTCAGAAGCAATTTTTTTGCTTTTGGGGGTTCAACATGGTAACGAAAGACATGTATTTTTATAGTACAAAATATTCCAATGTGCTTCTCATTTTTTCTCTCATTCGGAGTATGTTTATGTGTTAAAGGGAGGGAAAATTTTGTTTCCCTCAAAATAAAATGATTTAAAAAAATATTCTGAAGTTTAAAAAAAGTAAGGAAATTGTGAATCGTTTATGCAACTCTTAAGACAATCCATGATTCACATATTTCTAATGAATTATTCTGTGAAATGTGTTTTTTATAGATAGTGAATGCCTCTACTATTTTTTGTGGTGGTTTGCTAATATTTAAACTTGTATATGAATTTGATCTATATCCTGTATTGTTACATGAATAGATTGACTAGAACTGTTGAATGATGGTTACAAATAATAAAAAAGCAACGAAAAGAAAACTACGGAGTATCCATCCATGAGCCGAAGGCAATGATAAATGTTATTACGAGTTGATACATTTGCTGGATTTGATGTTTATTGTGTCTTGAATTCTAAGCAATAAAGGTTGAATGGTTTTATTTTTGTTTGTAGTTCTTAGGCAAAGTAAAAATCTCTTTGTGAAAAAAAGGTGCTTGTTCAGCTGATAATTTAACTATAATGATTTCGAATGTTTAAATCATAACATTTACATATACCATTTAATAGTGAAATTTGTGTTTTTTTATCTCCTTTTCAAATACTTTATTTTTGTTAGAAAATCCAAACTGATGGGAAGATGTAAAACTAGCATTTATTAGTTCTCTTTAAAAGTTCAGAATAACTATGCAGTTTGGTTAACTTTGCAAATTGATGTTCAGTAGAAGTAGGTATTTGTGTCTTGTAATTTGAATCAGCTCTAGTGATTCAGGATGAAAATCAACTATTAAAATATTAATAGTATCAACAGGAATCTTGTTTTTTGAAGAATTTCGGAGTTGCTCATTGGTCCTGTAGACTTTTAGCATGCACCTGATTACCAAATTGTGTGTGTGAATTTTTTAGCTGGTTTGTAAGACTAAGGTGTGATAGTGAGATGTTTTTCCTTAAGTGTTTAGAATTCATTTACTAAAATAAAATAGGAACTTAAAAAAAAATAAAGATAACTGTGTTCTGAATAAAAGAATAGCATTGGAAAGACAGTCGAAGCATTAGTTATTATAACATGAACATCATCCTTAAGTGAAAATATACAGTTTAAACCAGCAAAGTTATTTAGATACAAGCTACTATCTAGTGATGGAAAGTGCAAACAAATGTATGGTGGAAAATGCATAGTATTCTATCTAAGGCTTGAATATAGAATTCCACAAAGAATAGTACAACTTAGCATAATTAACGGACAAAATGAAATCATTGCAACTATAGATAGATTCAGACTAGGGTATGTGTTTCAAAAGAAGGCAAAATCCTCTTTGATGTTATCTAGAAAATGATAAATTTCACTGTAAATTAGGAGCCTCTGCCGGAGGGCTGAGTAGCAGAGTCAAAATATTAGTTGATATTTAGCTTGTTGATGTATAGTAATGTTTAAATCTGTTACATCTCATGTTGGAGGTTAGAGAAAAAAAAATAAAATCTTGAAACAATAAATATATTTAAAAGCATATAGGTGGCATGTTATAAACTGATTAATTGTTGAGGAAACTAGCTCTGCAATGATCTTTGGTTCCTGCAAAAAAAAAGATGGTTATTGTTACTTAGTTTCATCCCCCCCCCCAACCATTACTGTTAAAAAGCAGGATGAAAAATTTAAGAATTTAATTGAATGTGTTTGCAAATGTATACAAAATTCATAAATTTTGTATTACAGATTGTTTTAACTTATAAGAAAGAACTTTTTTCCTGTGAAATGTAGAATTTTCAACCTCAGGATCTTTCCATATTTACGAGCTTCTTTCTACCTTTTTTTTTTTTTCAGTTTTTATCTAGATATCTATTTATGACGATTATTTACACATTTATGTGTCTAAATTTGAAATGAGTGTATTTGTTGCATCTTAGCCAAATGTCCCACGTGCCAATCAACCAACCTCCCTTTCCCCCTCTTTTAATCAGTTGAGCATAAAGTTAACGCTTGTAACTTTTAAAGATTTTATTTTCAATGCAATATCTATATAATGACTGTGTCATTTTGTGTAGGGTGATAAACTGAGAAAAGTTATTTGTGATCTTTTTATTGTGAATTAAGAATTAGAAAGATAAAAAAAAATTTACCTTTACAATTCAATGTTACCATTCAATCGATTATTTACATCAATTTGCCTGCTTATGAATTAAACGTTCACCCTTTGTTGTGTATATTGTAGTATGAAGTATATTTTGTGTTACAGTAATATAAAGAGAGGGAAAACCATAAAATGGAAAAAAATCAGATTTTAAAAATTGGGCTATCAGGTGATTTGAATTATCAATTCTGTACCTCTGTCATATATTCTTCATCTCACAAATTCAATATTAACTATCCTGTCATTTTTCATATTACGAAATTGCAATAATAACCATCTTGACTTTTTTTGAGGGAATCTGTAAATGTCAAATACCCTTAGGTTTATCTAGAATTACTTTTAAGAGTTGTAGGAGAATAAAAACAATGTCAAATTATTTTGTGTTGTTTCTTTTTAAAGAAAGAAAAAATGCTCTTTTTTTTCTATAAATTAAGTTAAATATTTTTTAAAAAACAAAATGATTCTGGAGGTGTTAAGAGCTTAGTCATTTGAGAGCAAATGAAGAATTCCTATGCATGTGATGTTGGAATTTTGCAAAATGAATTTTTGTTTTCTCTATATTGGGGAGAAAAAAGGAAGAGACTTGGATCCCTGTTTCTGGACATTAAATTAAAATTGCACCCGAAACCATTTTGTACTTGTTTTTTAGCTATTCAAAAATAACTGTAAAATAACACTGGGATACAAATTATCTCGATACATTAAATTGACAGAAAAAATAAATAAAATTTTTGTTTAAATATTTGAGTTATCTTTGGAATTGATAAGAGTGATAATATATTTTTCTTTTAGGAAATAAATTTTCGAAAAAACGAATAATAAATATATGACGTTTTTGATACACACAAATGGAACTTTTAAGATTTTAATCGATATCTGAAATTTCAGAAAGTGATATTAAGCATTGTATGCACATGCACTTTTGTATTTTGTAAAATGGAATGAATTTGGAGCAATAAGTCCAAGTCTTTTCCTTTTTTTTCTGCATGTAGAACCTGCAGAGTACAAACATGCCAATACAGAAAATTATTTTGTAAACAAAGATGTTGACTATTGTTTTAATCTAGATTTTAACTTTAAAAAGTGATTGAAAAATTGTACATTTTAAAGAGTAACAAATGAAAATTATTTGTCCATTCAAGCTCTGTGATGTTAATAATGGAAGTTTAATTAAGATGACGAATGTTTTCATCATAAGGACGTGAAAAAAAAATACGTTTGTTTTAATCTTTAACGTTTTAATATGTTTCTAAGTAATTTTAACCTTTTTCAATGAGGTAGCAAGTCAACTGTGTAGAATATAAAGGTGAAAATATCGTTTGTTCCAATTTTCGTTCGAAAAAAGCGCGGGAATTCGTTATTCTATCATTTATGTTCATTTGCTAGGATACCAAAAAGATTTTTGCATTGTTCGAGGTTGAGATCTATTGATTGTGAATTGCAACAGAACCTGTAAAAAAAAAATCAGTTTAAATGACGCATTTTTAGGAGTGTTGCATCATTTTTGATTTGTGCATCAGTTTGCCTCATCAAAGTAAAAACTTCGTCCGTTTGAAATTGGAATTTTTGTTTCTTCGGTTGAAAAAGCTGAAAGGTAAATAATTGCAGCCTTGCTGAGAAGGTTAAAAATTACTTTTGTATTCATATTTTAATGTATTTTTATGGTGTTTGGAGTTCTGTTTCAGTACAGCTGCAAAATTTCCTTTTGTATTTTCTTGAAATCCTTGTATGTATTTCATGTTATGTATCCACAATGTATATTTCTTGAATTTCTACGTCAAAAAGGAAATTTGCAGCTGTAAAACGAGACTAAAAGGGATTTTTTTTTTTGTTTTTAGAAAATAGAAAGGTCTTTTACGAGTATTTATTTCTTTCAGTGATTTTCTTTTTATCTAGATTACAGATCTTATATAAGAGTGACAAGTTTCTTTTATTCTGTAGTTTTTTTTTTTAGAAATCTGCTTTTTAATATTAGTAGGGGAAAAAAGTATGGTTAGAATACGATTTTTCTGTAATGTTTTCATTTATTTAGGGACTGTATGATAATTTGCTGCAGATTTTACAACAACAAAATAAAATAAGCAGCAATGTTATTTGCTGTAGCTGGTAGAGGTTGCTAGCATTGTAAATAGTTTAGCATGTTCATTCCTATGTTAGGGACAATGTATCACGTGCCACTGAGCGAAACTCATTGCCAGCCAATAAAAATGTTCAGTGAATTTGAATATTGTGGTTTTCTTTCATTCACATTCTTCACCTTTGACCAGAATCTTAATTATGATATTCAGCATATGGAATTCAGTATTATTTTCATCGACAACACTATTATTTCATTGAAATTTAACTTGGCAAAGTAATCGCACGGAAAACAAAAGTAAAGCAGAATTCGAAAATTATCGTACACTGTGTCGAATAAATTTATATATTTTTCTATTTGATATACTGCAAAAAAAAAAAAAAAAAATTCTGATGGTGGGAAAAATTATTCGAAAAATATTCTTGCAATGGATGTCGTGATGAAACATTCTTGCTAATAAAATAACCATTCCCAAATTTGAAATGTGATTCCTATTCTAATCTCAAGACTACCCGAAACAAATTTTAAACATTCATTAAATGGATACATTTATCAACGTTTCGCCATTTTGTAGAGGGGGGGGGATAGGTGGCAGTGGTTACGGTCAGTTCTATGATCAAAGGACTTTCAAAACGATTCATAGCCATAAAAAGTAGAATACTACAAAAATGAGCATTTTTTTTAAATGACTTACAGGGTTAAAGTGTAGTAATGCGATGTCAAATTCTTTTGGCAACCAAAATCGATCGCCAAGCTACTTCACTTAGCGATAGATGTCCGGAAGCCAGAATGAATTTGTCATCTCACCATCTACATAAAAATCGCGAAATCGATTATCTTTCAAAGTACATTTGTCGAAGCACCACACAGACTGGTGAATACTATTATTCTTTTCTTATTTTCACTAATGTAATGAGAGTATATACCCAATTTTTATTTTCCCCTTAGCCTTGTATTTTCAGAATTCTATATGATGTATACGTCAAGATAAGTATATATTCTCGTCGAAATGACGCTAGTTTTTTTGTTGTTGAAGAAATTAAGATTTGTCGCCAGAAAAATAAAGTAGCTTGAACGCGGAAATTAAATGAAAATCGTAATTCAATGCATATATCTTTGGATTATTTCGAACCCAATATCAACGACCCGCCGAAAATGAAAACATGTTTTGGGAAGAAATGCATAGATTAATGTATGGATAGTAGTAAAAGTTTATGTAATTGTAACAGATTTAATTAGTCTGTAGTAAGTCAGTGAAGACTAAATGTTTCGAAAATCAATTGTTTTTTATTGAAGGAAATACGTGATTTTCTATGCTGTCAATCAATTGGCGTTCGTATAAATTAATGATCGGCTAACTTATGGAGCTACCAACCCCAAAATAACTACCCACTTTTTTTTAACCAAAAAAAAAAAACCTTACATTTATTTGGAATTAATTTTAGTGAAACTGCATGTAACAAAAAGAATTGAAATTACACATTTAGAAAGAACTATACACATTTAGAAAGAATTTGAAGTGTAGTTAATAATAAATAAAAGTAATAAAAGTTTTTTTTTTATTAAATTTTTAAACTTTAATGAGAAAAATAGAATTTTTAATGTAACAGTAGGTAGGCTTCTGCCATTTGAATACAGTTGTCCAAAAAGCTCATCAGGAGGAGTCTGTTCCTGTAAATAAAATTAGCATTAACGCGATGTACCAAAAATGTCTCATAGCTCGCAATCAACGTTTTGGGGAACATTGGTACAAATAGAAAGACAAATGTTTGAAAACTTATGCTTTAAGCCTTCCAGGTTTGATGTATTCTGCTGTGACCTCATTTTTTCAAAATTGGGATATGCAATTACCAAATAAAAACTGCCTTTTAAAATGCATATACAGTGAAAATAGGTTAACACGAAACTGAGAGGACTGAAATATTTTTTCATGTTAATGGATATTACAAAAAAAATCCCATTCAACAAAATTAAGTTTTATTTCCATAGATATGCATGTATCCATGTGTATTTCATAAAAATCCATTAAACTAAATTATTCACAGGAACTTAATGAAATTTAATACACAATTTTCAAGTTTTTTTTGAAAAACAAAGCATTTAGTGAGTTTTTGGAAAATAATCTGATATTTTTCTTTGCATTATCTTTTTTAGCATCAAATTGTTTCATGACGTCCATTTTGGTTTTCATTTCACCATTGGAATATAAGTCTAAACAACTGCACATATTTTTCATGATGCTCCTCTATCCATTTCATTTTTGTCATTGAAATCTGCATTAAAGATATTTTTTGAGCTTTGAACAAACTTCAAAATGTCTTTGTCTGCCATAATTGGGACTGTGTATGCATTATCTACTGCAACGAATTCTTTTGTCGGTACAGTAGAACAGAAAGAGTCCAATAATACAAAAACTTTCTCAAACACCCCTCTTAAATCTCATCTGTGTTTTCGGTATTTTTTTCATTCCCAGACGAGAAATTTTTTCGTATTAAGAGGGGGGGGGGAATGCATGGAAATACATAGTTTTTGGGTTAATTTTATTTCACTATATTTTCTGTAAATAAGCAATTAAAAACGTTTCCATATAAATTGTGTACTTGTAATGATTCAACATTATACTCCATTGGTTAATTATGTATGCAATCAAAGTTTTAAAAAAATTGCCTATTGGTGGTCATGGCGACAAACTTCAGGCTAGCATGTCATGAGTTAGAGCTCCAGTGCCACTTGAAGACTCACCATGTTGTGAAGTTGATGCATATGATATCTGTCGAGGATCAGAGTCCTCCTGTTGGTATGGTGTGGTAATTTGATGAGTGGGGTACCAGCTCAGGTGTTGACCATGGTTCAAAATTATGTGTGGTCTGTTGCTAGTGCAATGTTAATAATCACTCAAACTTGCCTAATGTGTAAGAATCAGACTTTTAATTTAGAACATATTTTCAAATATCTAATTTCAAGAGAGGTTTATCAATGTCGCACTATAAAACAACATCAGAGCTATTGGCGATGAACCTGGGGCAAGGACTTGAGCTGGCACTCTACTTTCCAAACTTTCACACCTCACTAACATGAGAACTTTGAGCCACGACAGATTTGACGTGAACATCAACCCCTCTACTAATATCTGAATCCACAACGCGACAACAGTGGCCACAATTTCATAACTACTTGGACACATAAAACGGAAAATAAATGTAACTAGTATACAATAAGTCTTCAAACAATCAGGAAAAAAATATACATAGCCACATAATTATATATGTAAAAAGTTTGATAATAAAATCTTAAGAATTAAACCCCTTAAAAATAAAACACCACTTTTATAAAGTTTCAAAGTAAAGAAACTAATAGCATAAAATTTTAGAACAAATGTCATTTAATACATTCAAAAATCTTACAACTGTTTTGTTAAATGAGAGATTCATAAATGGTACAAGAGCAACAAGCATTAAATAAATATCACAAAAGTTATAAACAAATATAAATGCATAATTACAAATTACATGACAGAATTAATATTTTTACCATTAATTGGTCCATTAAAATTATTTATCAGCAAATATATATTAAAGTTATTTTCAAGTGGAAACTGCAAATAAAATAATATTTTAAAAATATTACTTTTACAACTGCAGAATGTGTTTTTTTTCCCCTTCATGAAAATACATCTTATATAAAAATGCTAAATACAAAAGTGTGTTCATTTTTCACTTAAACTTTTTTTGTTCTAAAATTTAAATCAGGTTTAAAATTTTTTTTTTCATTCTTTAATCTTTTATTTAACTATTGAGGAGTTTTTTAAATCAATCTTTACAATATGAAACTCATAACGGATTTTAACAAAAATAAATGACGAATTACAAATTCAACTTCTTGCTCACACAAAGCAGTGTTAGATATACCCAAAAAGCAATATTTAACCAAAAAACAAAAGCTATTTATATTTATTTTGATATTTCTATAAAGTACTATAATATAGATATATTTCAAAATGCAAAAGTTTCAAATACAACCAAGTATTTATAAGCTGCTTCTAAAATACCAAGAATACAAATTTCTACAGGATCTGCCCATTAAAATACAGTCAAACCTCCATATAACGAACCTTTATTTTGCAAACTGTTTCCTAGAAGCAAGAACATTTTACTATTTGTTTTTGTAAAATAATCTCCGAATAGTAAAGTGCATTTTCTATTTAATGAACTTTTTCTAGTGATTCGATTTTTATTTTGGGACATTTTTCAAATTATGCTCTCTTTTAGCACATTTTATGGTGATCAATGGCCTTGAACTGGTTTTACCAGATGCCCAACTCACCTAAAGCAATGAAATTGCTATAATTTTTCAAACAACTCAAGTAAAATTGACAGATTTTATTAGTGATTAAATTTAAGGATGTATGTGGTAGTGTATGTTTAAAATTACTGGTTATAAGCTAATGCATGTTTAAAATTACTTGTTGGCCTAAAATTACAAAATGTCATTAAAATTCATCAATTTGGATATATATTTTTAAAGTTGAAAGTACAATGTATTTCTAGACAATGTTTTTCCTTTGTTTTCCTTGTACATTTCTTTTTGTTGGGTAAGATATATATTGATTTACAAAAAAAGGGGCAAATAATTACTTTTTTGTTAACATACATAGTGCTTATGAATTTAAAATGTTTTATGTGGTTTATAAAGTGTATTATAAGAAGAATTTCTACATAACAAACTTGCTTGTCAGGACTTAGCGACTTCGTTAAATAGAGGTCCGATTGTATTTTCTAATTTTTTTAAACGTGTTAACCAGATTTTTGTATATTTTGATGAAAGGAAGGAGAGTAGTAATTTTGAAATAAATTACATTTGATATTGCTCTTGTATTAAGAGTAAAATCTATGATGAAAAAAAAAAATGATTTTACTTAAGTATATACAGGGTGTCCAGCCTTAATGTGGACCCAATAGCTAATTCCCGAGCCGTTTGGTTTAGATATGCACTTCCAATTTGAAATTTTTTTTAAAACAGGTAAAGAATGTTTTTACATGCTTTTAAAATTAAAAAACCCATTTAGAAAAAAATTACAAAAATTAATTTTTTATACGGTCCCCAGGTCCTATCATTTATATTTAGGAAAAGATGCAGTACAGAAAAAGTTTCATTTTATTACGATAAAAACTGGCCGAGTTATGGAACTTTGAAAATCATATATTTTATCCATTTTCAAGAAGCTAGTAAGTGGCCGTCTCCAAAGTGAAATTAGTTGAAACTCTGCCAGGAAACTTTCGCTGTTGCACGTCACTTTTATGTAAATCGTTTTTAAATTTAAAAGCATACGTTAATAATACAATAATTGAGTGCTTAAGAAATAAAATTTATTCTGTGTACGTGTAAAACAGAAAAAAATATTTTGGACGAAGAAAACATTTTAAAAGCAGTTCCAAAAAAATAGACTTATATGATGGGGCTTCAGTCTGATTTGCTGCGTTTTTGCTGATCATGACGAAGTTAAAAATCTGTTGTGTAATCACCTGCAATTGCATACAGTCGTATTCTAATATTACGAATTCTAGTACAGGAGAACGAGATGTATACAAATGAAGAATACTGCAAAATGGTACTGTTTCATGGGCAGTGTAATCGAAATAAGAGAGAAGCGGCAAGACTTTATGTCATTAAATTTCCCACTCGAAGACATCCATCTTGTACAATTGCCCGTGTTGTTCAACGCTTGTATAAAACTGGGAGTTGTCATAGACGTATTCCTTTGTCTCGTGCCTTCACCATTAAAGTTAATTTGGTCATTCTGATATAATAAAGCCCCTGATTCATGATTGGCACATCATTCCACATTATGCTATAATTTGAACGGCAAATCCTGCATTATTTTGCTGCTATTTATTAAAACAAGCTGTTTTAATTTTTTCGGTACCAGTTGTATTTCTTAAATTTAATTTTCATTGTTTGACATACAGCAATACAAATTGTCAATCTATGATGTTTACTACGATGTTTTTCTTTTGCTCTTTCTGTAGATAGTGAATTACTGTTCTCTAAACTCAATTTATATACGCCCCCCTTTTCTGAGCAACTCAGATTCTTCAAATTTATGTAGGCATAACTCGATCAGTTTTTATTGTAATAAAATGAAATTTTGTGTGTTTACTTTGTTTTTTTGTACTGCATCTTTTCCTAAATACAAGTGATAGGACCTGGGGACCGTATAAAAATTTAATTTTTGTAATTTTTTATAAATGGGTTTTTTTGGTTCGAAAAGCACGTAAAAACATTTTTTACCTTTTTAAAAACATTTTTCAAATTGGAAGTGCATATCTAAACCGAACGGTTCGGGAATTAGCTATTGGGTCACATTAAAGCTGGACACCCTGTATAGCTAGCAGATAAAATATATGAATTTCAATGATTTACTGTTATAGATACAAATACATTGTTTAAGTGTACAAAGTTTACAAATTTAATTTTATTGAAGAAAAAAAAGCTTATTTTTTCTTCAAAATTCATATCACAGATATCTACACAAGTTAAATCGACAAGAAGAAAAGATTGAATCACTACTATAGATTAAAAAGGATAAAATGTAGAGAGGAAGACAAATCACACTAAAAGAATCCAGTTGCAGGTAACTGAAATTTGTTTTAACCAATGCTTTTTATGGGTGGTAAAAAGTCATTGAAGAAATTTTTCAATTTTAAAACAGATTTTACTCTTAAACATAAAATAATTTTATAATGAAACTGATTTTTAAAAATTCTATAAGTTCTCTTGCAACATAGGTTTGTTTAAGACTTTTCACATAATCTTCGTTATTTAACGTCCAAAGCAAAAACCAATCTGATCACAAATTTAATAAAATAAAAAACAAATTGAAAAGCTATTTAAATATGAAAAAAAAAATGTTCATATTAATCAACTTATCATTTATCACAAATTTACAACAGAGCAGCAATAAAAAACACACAGTTTGAAAAATAATTGGAATTCAAATACTCTAACAACCATTCATGCATTTCAATATAAATACATAAAAAGTGAAATACATATAAAAAAAATTTCACTGGAATTGCAAGGTTAAAAAAATGCACAACCTATTTTAAAACTTTAACAGCTCTTATATATGTCTTTTTTTTATATAGAAATGTCTTTTGGCAATGATTAATTTGCACCAACAAGCTATAAACACTTCTGGTTGAAATCAAATACTCAGTATCAAGCAAAGATTTAACAATGAATTTCAGTTTTATAACAAACTATTTTCTTAACATTTTGGGGTATATCTGGTGGTAAAGTATTAGAGTATTATACTGAGTATAAGATTTGTATCAATTTTCAGTCATCTCGATTCCTTGACTGATGAGTTGTTGGATGCATACTTTTTGGAATGCTGATGTTTGACAGTCCTGTGGCAGGTTTTGTTTTTCCTTTCATCACATGAATCTGAAGTCTCAACTCCAGAATCTTCTTGAACATCACTTTGCTTGTGAAATAAAAGCATTTCATTCTGAACTCGTTGCAAGTTCTTATCTTCCATGCAATGCATTGATGTTGATGCATCACTCGCAATTGAAGAACAGGAACGATTCTCAACAGCTTTTGGTTTCAAATCCATCCAAAATTGAAAAGTATTAGAAGATTTTTGACCAGTTTCATCTATTTTGAGCACTGGTGTAGACAAGAATTCAATCAATTTGGGCTCAAAAGTTTCTACTGCTTTACCTGATTCTTTTAAGTGAATCTTATTCAAAATCAAATTGGTCAGCAGATGATAAAAATTATCAGCCTCAGAATATCCTAAAAGACAAAATTTTATGAATGTTTGTAATATAGGTAAACCTACATTGTTGTACTTTCATAGTGCAGTTTCATTATAATGAAATAAGAAAAAAGCGTAAATTTTCCAATGTTGTGCCACAATTTTAGAATGTGTGTGTGTGAGTTTATATATATACATAGGATGAACAGTGATAGATTTAGGTCCGATGGCGCTTCAGGCAAGTTAATTTGACACCATTATATATAATAATAAGAATAGTAATAATAGATTCGAATTCAATTTAGGTATTGAAATTAGGCATGAATTAAATATAAATACATATATATTTGATAAAACAACTAAACATAATTTAGAGTAAATTGCTTTCAATTAAGAAATAAATCATATCTATCTAATTAATCATATAAGATATCTGTTTCTTGCTTTCATTCACGAGAAATATTAATGACATTTTCATACTTAACTTCTTGAACTAATTGTGCTTCAATGCTTAATAATGCAAGTGTATTGAGCATATCTTGCTTCATACCTGCCAGAATTTTTTTTAGTACCTGTTTGTTTAGATATTATAAATTTTACTACTTAAACAATTAATTACTTAAAAATTTTTTTTTACCCTTTTAATATTGACATCTTGAGGTTATTAAAGCAAGAAAAGATTCATTAAAATTCGGTTTTGCAATTAATACAAAACAAATTTTAAATTTTTGCTGCATCGAAAATTTTGGCGGCCCTAAAAATTTGTCATTTTAGGCCCAGGCCTAAGCCTACATCCATCACTAAGGCTGAACTAAAAGTCTTGCCCGAATTATAAATATTTATTGTGTTTAAAATTTTATAATTAGACATATGTTTTTTTGATTAAATATTTTTATAAGGTATTATTTACCTCAGTAAATCTCAACATATGTCCCCTTGATAGTTTGGAGAATGTCTAGTTGGTATTCTAGTTCCCAACAAGTATTCTTTAACATGTCTCGCACTTTATAAGCATGCAACCTAAGCATTTTATGAAGAATTCTTATCAAACTTGTTTGTGATATTTGAAGTTCACGTTATGCTCAAGAGTTGATTCTGGACTCCATTGAAAGGATTGCCAAACATTTTCAACAGTTGCTTCACTCACATTAGACCTACCACTTCAAGGGAGATCCTTATAATACTGCTTATTTCTTTAAGCATTTCATACTATTGCTTTATTGATTTTGTATCAGGAGGTTTGCTTCTATAATAATGTTGAAATTTAAGTTGAACATCTTTTAATGTTCAGCTTCAGAGAAAAACGTGTGCTTTTGTTTCACAAAATGAAATCTCCTTTTAATTTTGTGAAACAAAGGCACACATTGTGTTTTCTCTTGAATCAATGCCTTTTCAGCAAAATATTATCTTTCTTACAAATGTTTCCCTCAAGTCACTTTTGAAGCATTTGTGCCATAAACTACTAAAACTGACCTTTCCAATGATACAAAAGTTACATTATTACATTAAATGGGTATTTTGTAATGAATTTCTATAATTAGGACAAGATTTTTGGTTCATTGTATATATCAGATTCTTAGATAAATCAAGGGAAAGGTTTTAAAATCATTATTTTTGAATCTACAATTAAAATAATGCATAAATATTTATACAATAACAAGAAATAAAATAACACAAATTAAATTTTACCTGGAAATACATTCATGTCAATGATCGCATAATGCCCCGTCCTGTTATCGATAATAACATCGATTCCTAAAAGATCTAATCCAAGATATTTATGCAGCACTTTCACAATATTGTCCATTTTCTTCTTTTCTGGCCACACAGTTGGTGTATATGATTCATTATCGTCCAACTAAATAATTATAAACAAAATATGAGTTAATCTTAATACAGCACATTCATAAAAAAATAATAAAAACAATAAAATTCTTACTGCAGTAAGATCAGATACAGAATTTGGTTTTGAAATTTCATTGCTGTCAAAAAAAATGGTTTTCTGATCTGTAAAAAATAAAGAATTATTTAAGGCAAAATTATGAAGTTAAAATATCAAATCAATGAAAGCTTATTATGATAATTTAAGTTATGACATGTAAATAAGAATCGGAAAAGATAATCTAAGATTAATTAGTAATGAATTGTATTTTTTAAACTTCTGACACAGCACATTTTTAAAAAAATTAAATAATATAATTTGTTTGAGCATGGCATTTTAAATCTTTGTAGTACATGAATACCTTGATAGTAGATGAATTTATTTAATGAAAAATTATTCACTATGACACAAATCCCTGCAATTGGTCTAATTGATTGATTGTTATCCTCACACTACAAAGCAACCCCCCAATCAGTATAGTAGTTAGCGACGCTGACTGCCGTGCCATAGGGTCTGGGTTCGAATCTCGGAGAAGGCATGGATGTTTGTTCATGAATCGTGCCTTCGCAGCATGGGGGTACTCTAAATAGCTGTCTCTTGTGAGATTGGTGGAAGGGGAAGAGAGGTGGGAGGCCCCTGACCACCCCTGGGTGGTCCCCTCAAAACTAGGGTGGAAACAAACCAAATCATACAGTCACATGCATGGTACTCAAAGCTACAGCTAATGGCAGGCTTTGAATTGGTACAATCTCGCCCTTTTTCATGATGAATTTCATAGGCCTTAATCTGATTACGTCGGACAGGTGGCATTAGCAACAACACTACAAAGAAACATGAGAATGATCGATGACGGACTGTAATTCTGAACCATGGTCAAGCCCCAAAGGATAACACCCAAGCTGGTACAACATGCCCAAATTTCCTCACCACATCAATGTGAGTGAGCCTTGACAGATTTAACATGCATCAACTTCTTTATGTGGCAAGTCTTTAAAGTTACCAACAGAAATAGAGGTAGTAATAAATTGGACCACTACCATTCAACTTCATTGACAGGGTGATGCAATGTCATAATTTTTAAGGTTTCAAAATAAACAAAATCAAAATATTTTTACAAATTTGAATTGTAATGATTCATACTTTTTACAACAGTTAGTATTTCACATTTAATAAATATATTGAACTTTCATTTTGTTTTATTTATTTATTAGATATGGGAAAAATTATCAGATCATGTAAAAAATGTTTAGATTGAATATGAAATTTTATGCTCTCAAATGTTTCGGGTACTAATTTTAACAGTATAAAATACATTTTTTAAGATCTATTTTATCCTTTTTTAATAAAATATTACAAAATTAGTGATATAGATTAGTACTGAATTAATGATTATTAATTTTATGATTAGTACAGTATTTATTCAAATATAAGCCACACTTTTTTTAATATTAATGCTATTGAAAATTGGGTGTGGCTTAGAATCAAAGGTGGAAAAATTCATTTTGGATAGGGGAAATCACAGATACTGATGGTTAAAGTAATTACAGATTCAAATATGCATGTAAAAGTTTTAATATTTGTAAAGTGAATTAATTATTTGCTTCACATTAATTATCCTCTCTTCTTTTATTATTTTTTTTAAATTTCATAAATATCAGATATCAATCAATCATTTTACACTAATTTTTTCACAAAAATGGGTCAAGAATTTAGGGTGCTGTTTAGAATTAATGATGACTTTGTTTCAAATAAATGCAGTAATTATGTACAAAAAATTGAATCTTAAAAGATCTTTTTGAAGTTAATTAAAGTTTTCTTTACTCTACTTTACCATTTCATGCATTTTTTCAAAATGTGCTTTGGAAGAAAAAAATTTGTCATTATAACAATGCTATACCTCTCTGATGTACATAAGACTATAATAAAAAAAAAAATAAAAAAAACTCAGGCATAAAAAAAATGTATTTAATGTAAAAAATCTTACCAGAAACACAAAAGTTTTTTAAAGATGGCCTCTCAATCACAAAGTATTCATCTCCAATAATGAATATTTTGTACAATACAGCATTATGGTTAATAAAGTTTTGAACAATGCAAGGTATCATAATGTCATTCAGACCTTCTTCATTGAAAATGAGGCACATCTGTCAAAAAGAAGTATTTTCATTAACTATTTATTCATGAACATTAGGTTTTAACTACTATAAACTATCTCAATAAAGATCTTATTACACATACACTTTTTGTTCACAGTCATTCGGTTAGACTTAACTTGATATTAGCCATTCCCCATTCACTTTGCAGGGTATTTAATGAGGCTGTATGAATATGTACCGTTTATATACATAAATTATTGATACCTTTTAATGAATATATATTTATATATACAGGAATACACTCTGAACTTATGCGATAGGTAGGACTGAGTGATAACCCTGCGAGTTGAATTCACGTAAGTCGGAGTATTATTTTGCATATAAACACAAATTATTTTTATTTGGGGCCGGTAACAAAACAAGTAGTCTCCAGGCTCAAAGTTTTTTGTTCCGCAAAATTTCCTCATAACATGCTAATAATTTTTTATTCTTTGGTTGGCTGAAAAATATTGTGCTCATCATTGGAGTCTATATTTTCTAATATTTAAAACCCTTTTACAATTAAACCTAGACTTTCAGTTGAATTCCCAACCATCATTCAATCTTATGATTGAACTAAATCAAACAACTCAAGTTCTTCAATGCCTTTCTCTTGCTCATGAATTTTTATGAGCTCATCAATTGTCAACTCCTGATTGAGGGAATCCAGCAGTTTTTGAATGTCACCACTATCCACTTCAAAATTTATATGCCTGGCAAGACTGACAACTTCTTTAATCATCTTACCAATTTCATCAATTTTTATTCTCAAAGAAAAAACAAATTGACTAGATTTGAAAATCACAAAACTCACATAAGTCAAGGCTTTACTATATAAATTATTGATATCCAAGTCCTAGCATTAAGCTTTTGATTGCATTGAAAAACATTCTTATAACTCTCCCTTCTTGATTTAAAAAGGATAGGACTTTAATTTCTAAAATTGAAGTAAAATTATCTTTTGCACTCCCATAACATCCCCTCATAAAGTGGATTTTCTCCAAACACATCCTGTTCAACAAAACAAACATATTTACGAAACTTCAAATCAGAGTCTAATAGTTCAAAAACAGAAATTTTTTTTTATCAATAAGCAGTAGCTTGAAAACTAGAATTTTTTTAAAGAAAATATTAGGTTTGCTATTTAAAGTGATTCAAAGTGCAAATGTAGAGGATGTTGGGATTGTAATAGTAAGAAGAGATTTTGCAGTTGTAAATGTAAAGATAGACACATTATTCATTGGAATTTGCAAATTAGATTAAACTCGTGGAGCTGCATGTGACTGCTATTTGAATTCATTATTGGTTAGAATTGAAGGCTCTAAATTATTATCATTAATGATAATAATTTTGCTCTAAATT
Organism: Trichonephila clavata; assembly: GCA_019973975.1. Lineage (NCBI taxonomy): Eukaryota > Metazoa > Arthropoda > Arachnida > Araneae > Nephilidae > Trichonephila > Trichonephila clavata. The sequence continues at coordinate 158,274 of BMAO01034965.1, forward strand.
ATTATCATTAAGATATTAATATATTTAGATATATTAGATTAAATAAAGTCCATTGAGTTTTTTACTATATCTCTTAATTTATACCCTGTCAACACACTAATATGAATTCTAATTTGTTAAAAAAAAAATTTTGTGACAAGTACTCAACATTTAGAACTGAAAGGAATACCCTTGGTAAAGAATGAACTAGGTTAAAAAATCTTCCTGTTTTAACTGCACTTTTCTGTGGTCTTTCAAAACCCATATATGTGAATTATTTGAATGCTTGCTTTGAGATGAGAAATGTATTTAAAATTTCATTCTTTCTCTAACTTTTTCTAAACATTAAGATCATTCATTTCTCAGAAGGTGAGTGTGTTATATTGCCAAAGCCCAATGATACAGAATAGTATCAATCATTAATAAAAAGGTAAAAGGCAGCATAGCCAAAACTCCTGTTCTGAACAGCAATTTCCCCTCAAAACGGTCTCTTAAACTCGTATTAATTGATATGGTTATATAAAAAAAGATAATACTTCAATAGACAATAATAATTACTAATTTAATATATATTAGTTGTACTGAACATTTTTTAAAAAAAACCCTAAAATACAAATATGAACTCCACATACAAACAATGCCCATGAACATTTAACCACTTGTTCTGGCAAAAAATTCACTGATGCATGTACCAGAACGGTCATTTCTGTTTCTGTAACAATTGCAAAAGGATGTACATACCACCTCATGGGCAATTCTGTGACAAAAGCATTACAACATGCATGGCATGTCTTTCCAGCGCAAATGGTTAATAGTAATTTCATGATTAATTTTAAAAAAGCTTAGCAATATGTATCGTCAAATTTTTTTGAAGATTTAAGTGTTTTTCTCCTGAAGCTAACAAAATGAAATTTCATTTTCAAATAATACAAATAGAAAACATTAATAATGGAAAGGTAACTTTAAACTATGGTTATAAACATAAACTGTTTACAAGAAAAAAAGCACACCAAGAGAAGACTTTATATCTAAATTAAATTTAATATATGTAGCCTTCTTTCAGTATGCTCTCTTTAGGAAAAGCATGTCTATAAAAAAATTCTTATAAACCAATGTATTGTCATCAATTGTTTGAATGCTTGCTTATTGGTGTCTAATTAATAAGCAACATGGAGGCTATGAGTGACAGATCTCTTAATTTTGAACCCAGGAAGAGTGGGTGACACTTGAGCTGGCACCCCACACTCTAAATATTTCCACTATATCAACGTGGGGACTTTTAGTCTCATCATATTTAAAATGCACCAATGCTACTACATGATGGGTCTTCAGTGGCATTAGGGCTCAAATTCATAACTTGGCAGAAATCATGATGGCATGAGCTAGGGATCACAACTCTTCAATTACTGTGGCTAGATAGAGTAATAAAAAGGTGCCATGAAGTGTCATACAAAAAGTGTATAAGTAATAAAACTTTCTAACATGCAAGTAAAAAAAGATTCTATTCTTTCAACAATAAGGTTAGGAACGTTAAAATTATGCTATTTTAATTTCAAACAAAAAAAACAATGTAAATTTTATTTCACCTGGTGGGAACGAGTAGAACCATGGGCCATTATTGGTTTACAAACTAAAATGAGAATATCACACACTTGCATTAATTTTTTTAAAAAAATACAGTACAGATACATCAAGGAATATTCTTCTAATTAATAATAAACGAATAAAAGACCATATATCAGAGTAAAAATTTTGAATTATTTACAAGACGAAGCCTCATACACTTAATATATAAATATACTCATACCTTCACATTAGACAAAAAAGGCAATTTTTAATATTAAAAATTTTTTTTTTAAAAAAGTTATAATTTTTTAAATGGCAACATAAATAAAGTATAATAATACACAAATACAATAACTTACTATAATATATATATATATATATATAAATTACAATTTTTTTCTTAATAGAAATTTAGAATAATATAACATTATTTACTTAACACATACTTAAAAATTTTCAAGAAATCTCCTTATTTAATTTTAAAGTGTAGCAAAATTAAATTTTACCAGAAAGAAAAAGAAATATTGATTTGAAATAGAGTTTTCCCCCCTTCAAATGTATGGAAACTTTATTCTTTCATAAACACCGATTTGTTCACTTTGATAGCTTGCATATTTCTCTTATTTATTATTTAGCTTCCAATTTGGAAAAAGATAGTTTAAAATAATTCTCCACTCAGCATTGTTTGTGCATTCAATCTTATTCTCTCATTGAATAATTTTTTTATGTTCTTTCCAGTCTTATTTAATCAAAATCACCCATTAATACATTTAGTTTTATTAGATTAATTGCTTATTAATGTTGCATTTTGAAGCAACATAAATATTGGCAGCAGACCTCATAATTATGAACCATGAGTAAGTGATGAAGACAGCACCTGGGCTGGTACTTGCAACCTGTATCAGCCCTTTTTATATAGCAGATGCCAGAACTCAAACAAAACAATACTGTCCATGAGTTTGAGACCATGATTAATTAGCTACTGCAGCCACTCTAATTCTCTAACAGAATATTCATGATAATCAGTCAAGAAAGATAATGACTGAGGTCATATTTCATATTTAACTTTGCTTTATTTCCTGACAAGTCATCAACAGATGCAACCCATTGACTATTACAGTATCACAGATATCAAGGAGAGTTTTCATTGAAAATAGAATTTATTATTTTAGGAGGAGATTCAAGTTGTCTAAATAATAATTATTACAAATAACTCTCAGTAATTAAAATCCATTATTTCAATAAAAATTCAGTTTTGAAATTCAAAAATCCAAGTACAGTATCTTACCAAAAATATTTTACATTTTTAATGCAATTTTCTCAGATGAAACTGAAAAAAGTGAGACCCAGTCAACAATTACAATACATAAAATTACTAAAAAATGTACAATTTTAAAGAAATAATTTTTCACATAATAAATTTTGAAATCCTGAGGAAAATTTAAAAATAAGGAAGGAAATAATTAAATGTACATAAGCATGAGAGTGTTACTTAATGATTTAATAATATTACAATGAATTTAATGATTAAATAATATTACGATGAATTTAATGATTTAATAATTTTATACAGCTATACATACAAGTGAAATTAATTTTCTTAAATCAAGTCTGTAGTCCCCCAGTGTAAGTAAAATTTAATCCTTTCAGTCAAAGAAGAAATTAAATCATTTTTCAAATGAATTTTTATTTTTGACATGTTTTCTTATATGGTACACTGAAACTTAAACTTTCAACCAATTTCAATGCTATTATATATATATTGAAATAATTTTTGTAAGGAGAGGACTAGCTGCATTTTCAAAATATAAAAAATTAGCCAAGAATTTTTCTTAAAAAAGACAAAGTTTAAACAGTTAACATTGGAATACAGTATTTTAAACAAAAAGAAACATCAGTGCATCAATTACCAACAGGAAAATCAATTCCAGCTGATTTCATTTTAGATAAATTTTCTGGAATATTCATGGTAGTCAGCTGTGTAAAAGCAGGGATGAAAATATCACCTGAAACAAAATAAAAATAACTATTTATTACCCAACCTAAAATGAAAAGTTAGAAAACAATTTTTTGCTTAAGTTAAAATTGTTATTCTAGAACAGAGGTTGGCAAACTATTTTTAGGAAGCACCAAATCTAAAAAGTTTAGGTTCAATGGGATTAGTAGCAAACATGAAGATTTGAATGGAAAATTTTATCAAACAGCAAATAAAATTTGTAAATTTTTTTTTACTTCCAAAATCTCCTCAATGGTTGTTCTTGTTGAAACAATGGCAGATCAAAACATCTGTTTTTCTAGGCGCATTTCTTCAGCTGCCTCAAGTAAGTATGATTTGATTCATTATCACTAAATAGTTTTTGGGGGGCTAATAAACAGCTATTTGTAAGTGGACCTTAGTTACTTAAACTATGTAATTTTAATAATCATTCATTTTGGGAAACTTATTTCTTTTAGAATATGTACCAAGCACCCATGTAACAATTATTAATAACTTCACACTTTCAAATGTATTCATTGATTTCAGTATTTTTCAAACAAATTGAACTAATATTGAGTGACAAAGGCAAAATTGAACTCTTTTGTGATAACTGAAACTTAAAATATGAATTTTTATCTTTCATCATCTTCCAAATCAAATGTCTTTTACTTACTTGCATATCATTTCAAACTTGATACAACTTTAATTTCTAATTCAATTACATTTTAATATGTACCTTGTGAAGAGGGAACAGCTCTACTTAAAAGATTAAAAGCCTGGCTAGGTGGGTGTGTTCCTTATTGGGTGGTACTACTATAATTTAATCCTCTAGTAAAAATTACCATCCCATGGGCCACATTAAAAAGTGGTGGGTTGTAGTTTGCCAATTCCTGTTTTTAACTATAGATAAAAATTTAAGAAACAATACCTTCTTCACAAATTTCACTCTCATTTACTATTTTATATTGCTCATAGCGACCTAACACTTTATCAACATTTTCAAGAGAATCAATGACAGCCATTTCTGGATGGGAATTTACATAATTCTAAAATTGTAAAATATAAAGAATGTGTTAGTTTTTCACATGGAAAATTATATTGATTTTAAACAATGCATAAATCAAATTCAATATTCTTAAAAAATTAATACTTTCTAATACAAAATAGTTAGTTATAACAATGGTCTTCAAACTTTTTCGACTCAAGGAACCCAAAGAACTATAAGATGGTTTTGGAAGAACATATTTCACTAGAATATTTTAAATAGATCAAAATTTTATAGTTATGCTATGTAAAAACAATATTAAAAAAGCATTGTATTTGTTATAAATATTTTTTAATATAATATTTATCTAATTTATTCATTAATAACATTAATTTGTGCTCCAGGTGTTTCAACCCCTTCGAGAATGTGAATCTGCTTTGCATACACATTTATAACTTTCTTTTCAAACTTTTATTTTTACTGATGAAACCCTTGGGTATGCCTTGTGTAACCCCAGGGTTCCGTGGAACACAGTTTGAAGACCACTGAGTTATAGGAACCATGAAATCAGATATGTAGAAAACATGCTAAATTTTGGGTTATACTAGTTGCTGTTACTATACAGAGAGAGCATTATTTTCAAATGCCATAAATTAAAATGGCATTGTTTTTTTCTGATATATAACAATATATCAGAGACATTGATACAATGATGAAAATCTGGAACTTCCTGATAAATAAAGATGCAATAAGTTTTTTCAACAGAAGGAAATTTAGCAGCAGCAGTATTCCAACAATAACACCATGCAGATGGAAGAAGGCAAAAAATGCTGTTGATGGTGCATTGTCATAAGTTACTGATAAACTATTGATCTTTGTGTGATGAATTGGTTCTCAGGATCTAGGATTTGGTTTGCAGATGCCTTTCATTTTATTTAATCCTGGTTCAATGAGCTTACTTCTGTACATGGTGTCAAAGACATAAAGGATTTTAATTGAGAAAAAACTGCAGATGGATAACATTGCTAATGTTCGTATTGGTGATAACTTGAAAAAACAGTTGTCTACCAATGATCTCTACAACTGATAAATACTCCAAAATTAACCAACAAGGCCTTTATTTTAAATAATCTTTTCTATAATACAAAATATAATAAAATAATTTTTTTTTCTTAGAAAAATTAAAAAATTTCAAATGGACACATGAGAATTTAGTAAATACAGCCTGATTCAGCCAAATTATCTACAAATTTTTTCATCAATATAATATTTTTTTATTTTCTTTGTGATTCAAATATGAAGAAAGTTAGAGGTTTTCTTATTTTAATCGAATTATACAATATTCAGATAAGCTATTAATTATTTAAAACAAGTAATATAAAAAAGAATTTTTGTAAGTCAATTCCAACTTTGAATAGATGAATAGAAAGTGTTTTTTTTAATTGAAAATTAGAACAAGATATATATACATAGGGAGAGAGTGAACTAATAGTAGGAATTGAAAAAAGAGCATGATTTGTCTGCATTGTTGAAACAATGCACACCCAGTTTGACTGAAAAACCAGTTTTCGATGCCAACTTTTGTCATTGTGCCATATTTTATACAATGAGAAATTAATTACTAAAATAAATAGTAAGAAGAAAAAGCTGTTGAATTTCAATATAAGATTAAATGTATGACTTAAATGCTTATATCAAATAATATTTTAAAAATTCCTAAAAAAAAATTGTAAGAATCAACAGAAAAAGAATCTTAAAAATAAAATGAAATTAATGCTGTAAACAAAGAGATATTTTGAAGTCATGTGATCATATTTAGAAATATTGTAAACATTAGCCACATAATACCAATAATATAAATATATGCTCAACAAAAAAAAATTTAATTTTTCATTCACATTTGAGTTTAAAACTTAAAACAAATGTACTGTCATTTTTCAGATAATACTGAATAAAGAATGATACGAGGAAGAAAACACACATATTTTTTAACTACACTCAATAATGATGAAACTTAATACCTTGATAGCAACCTTTCCTTTCCAGTTTGCTTCTGCTTATGAGTTCATGTTCAGAATAAAAACAAAAGTACTAAAATATTTGTTGAACAAATGTTTCATTTTTCTACCAGATATGAAAAGCTACTTTTATACCAATTCATGAGTGGATATTTACTGTATGATGTAGGTCTCAGTATAAGAAAATCTACACAAAGTAAAATATGAAATAGATTCGAAAAAAATTAAACATGTAGTGATATGCAAATGATTGATCCTCATTCTCACTTTTAAAAACAAATCTTTAGGCAAAGTATTCTACATATTGTTCCAATAAGTATCCATTTAATTTATTCTACACAATTTTTTTTTATTTAGATGAAAATTAAAATATTCAAATCTATTTACATGCAGGAATGTCTCAAGGCATGGGCCAACTGGGCCCAAGGCCTCGACTGCAATGTGGAGTCTCGTCTCAGCCTTAACAAGGTCATAATCCAAATAATTTGAAAGGTCAAATGTTATTTCCTTAGGTATTCTCCGAAAAACTGTAAATTTTGGGTGATATGTCAACTGGCTACAGTAATGATCATCATGCATGTACAGGCCTAGACCTCTACCACCCTACAACATCATTACTCATTCAGTCAAAAGACGGCAGTCAGTCAAGCTGGTTTCACATTTATTTGTTTACAGTTATTGTTTGTATGAGTATTTGACAGTGTAAGCGATGTATTGCGTACTTTTAAGGGGACCTACATTTGTGTAGGGGCCCAAGACCTCAAGAAGTTTTGAGACACCCCTGTTTATATATGATATATTTTTCCCCCGTGTAAGGAATTAATAAAATTTATACAATACAAGCATATCCCTTACATACCATAAAAGGATACAAGCATTTTAATAAACAGTGATAACAAGAGGACAAATACTTGCTTCTTATACATGTGTTATGTTTTCAGAGGAAGTCATTTCTAAAAATATAAGAGGAAAAACAAAGCACTTAAGATATAAAATACAGCAATTTTGCTTCTGAAGAATATTGATAAGAAAATTTATCCATTCTGGAAAAATGGCTACTCTTCTCTTTGATCAAACTTGGGTAATGTAATTACAAAACACAATCTAATTAAATCCAATATCCTTTGTAAATTAAATATAAATTTTTTTATATTTGATAATGCAGGAAAATTTTGTCTTTTTCAACCACAGACAGAGCAATTGATGGAAATATCTGATTAATGAGTAAAACTTCAACCAGACATTTTTACCTGAGCAGGTCATACCAAAAAATTACATTTCTGTGAATTGATGTTAATTGAACATATATGCAAGAAAGCATTTTTTAAAATCGTACACAAATGTTTTGATTACAAACAATATTGGATAGTTCTCAAAAGCAAATACCTGGAATGATGCACAAATTGCTTTTGCTTGTGGATCATCTTTTTTGGCTTTTACTAAAATATCAGACATTTTATGAACAATGGCAGCGAATGGTCCTTGTTCTTCAAAAGGCCGGTCCATATCCAGCTTAAAAAAAAATAAATAAAAAACTTGAATACATAAATTTCATTGTGATACTAATAAATGAATGAGTAACAAAAAGTATTAGGTACTTGCATATTATCGCAACAATTGCCAACTCTATTAATAACTTGCCAAGTTGGCAGCCCTGATTTCTTATGCGTCATACGCCCTGAATTGGTAACCAGGCGCTTTATTTCATAAAATGTCGCCAATAGGTTGCAATAATACACAAGCATCAAATATTATTCAAATATATTTAAATTAAATTTCTAAAACATTTCTAATTTAAATTATTATAGCATAAATAAGAAATATACTCTTTTAAGACTATTAAAAAATATTTCTTACAAATTTTACAACTGCTAAACTCAGAATGAAAATTATAAAGCAGCTGAGACATTAAAAATTCTTTTAGTTTTTTATTTCTCATTATAATACAAAAGTATGTGATTGAAATTCAAACAAACAATTTGAAACTGATTATTAGTATAAAAAGGGGAAAATGTGACTTAGATCAATTTTTCATTGTCCAATTGATATCATTTTAAATTTAATAGAAGAATAAACATATGCACAAAATTTGACTAAGAAATATTTCATAAAATTACCACAAAATAATGATTTTCACAAAGTTGTCGAAAATTCAGAAAACTATTTTAATCTCAGGAAATGAAAAACTCTTACAACAGAGTTATAAAAATAATAAAACTTACTTTCACAAGCTCCAGTCCTGATGACCTGCAATAAAATTTTTTAAAATATTAATATTTTATATTTGTTATAGCTTAAATTAATAATTACTCAAAATTAGAATCCCCATGAGAAATATTGAATTCATAATTCCAAATACCCTATTTCAAAACACCTTTCATTTCATTTCACACTAAAAGATTAAAACCTAAATTATGGCAGATTTATTAGTGATTCATCCTTAAAAGGAGTAGGCCTTGAATTTTGGACAGATATATTCACAATTGCTAGTAAAAGAAGATCATAATAGCTTACATATGCAGCTGAAACTTTGTCCTGATGAAATTTCTGTAAATAGCTAGTAATTTCCTTTATTTATTTGAACATGTAATTATATTTTTTATTACTTTTCCTTGTTAATTTATTTTGATCTAGAAAATGAATAATTCCCTCTAGGTATTTTGCATTTGAGCAAACAGTATGCTAAAAATAAATTTCTCCTGATGTTAAAATTAAATAAACAATGTGCTCAATATGGAGTTTTTTTTTTAACTGCCACGACTACCATTTACAAAATGAATACCACCTCATTGCTACGTACATTACATACACATGTGTATGTGAGATTAGGATTTAATTAAAAAACTAAAAAAGTTACATGTTACTAATGGTATAGTGAAGTTTGTTAATAATGATACAAAGAAAAGGCATTTATTATTTTAATTCAAGATGTTAAGGGTTGGTAGGAAAAAACTATCAGCAAAACATACCTAAAAAGTAAATTGTACAAACAAAAACAGCAAAAATATAAAGATATTTTTCATTGAAAACCTTTCTTTGAAGTATAGTAAGCATATATACTAAAGTTATTTAGTATATATGCTAAGTATACTAAAGTAAAGTTATTCAAATACACATTTTAAAAAAAAATTAATGTAGTTGGAGAGTTAAAGCTTGTTCACCACAAGTATTCATCTAACATATTTCAAGTGCTTGCAAATTAGTGTTTCCGCAGCAAAATTGGGACCACGTGAATGGCAACTTGATATCAAAACAACAAGGATTTTAATGAGTTTTATATGAAAAAAAAATTTGTCCAATTCTGGAGAGAAATGTCAAAATTCCCATGCCACAAACTTGGCTGTTAAGAGGCTAATATGCTAAGTACCCATATTTCATATCAAAGAATGAAAATTTTAGAAAAACATTAAAAAGCAATTTACTTGACCAAACATAAAGAACCATTAAATTTTAAAAGAACTTATGTTTCTCTCAGCCACAATTTTAATAAATAGATTGATTTTTAGATTAAAAGGGTTTTTTAAACAAATAAAATATTAGAGAAATAACATTGCAAAGTTTTAAAAATATTCCTAGACTTGAATATAGCCCAAGCTTTTATTTTTTAAAAAAAATCAACTATTGAAATTTAAAAAAAAACAATATTTTTAAAAAACTGGAAAAGGGAATGAAAAAATTAATGCATACATATAGAAGTAGCAATTTTATGATAAAAAGGCATTTAAAAGATATTCAAATATGTAAGAACTATATCAACTATATATCATATGTTTAAAATAAATTCAGTAAATCAATGAATTCTATTCAATGAATAAATAGAAATAAAATTATCTAGATTGATCGTTCCTCTAATAAGAAGGAAATAAAAGACATAAAAGAATAACTAAATATAGACTGAAACAGAAGGCAATAAATCAATATTTACTCTCTATTACATGGGTTCATTGACAAGATGAAACAAAATACGAACAGAATATTGTGTTGCATAAAAAGTTTTGTATATAAATTTGTAAACCTATTAATATAATATGAATTATAAATATATGTGAACTAATAAATTTAGATCTCTTTTCAAATGAAATTCTTCACAAATGGAAACAGTAAGCTGAAAAATATGCAAATTATTTTTAAAAAATAGCACATTTAACAAATAAGTAAGGATACCCTTAATCTCAAAAATAAGGTCCTTATCTAACAAAAAACAAACTATAAACAAGTCTATGAATTATTAAATCAATGATTATAAACTACATTATAGTATTTTCTTTTTGGATATTTTCTACAGCTTATACTTTTATTTTTAAGGAAGGATGCAAAAGATACTGATATCAAGAGATGAAAGTAAATAACGAAAATATACACGCAGAAAAAGTTAAAATTACTTTCTACCACTATACGTTTTAATCGCAATTATAACTATTCCTTAACTCCAAAATACCCGTTATGAATGACAATAATTCATACTTATAATAGTTTTAAAAAAATCAATATAACAAAGATTATTTATATATTTATTTGATTCGGTAAAATTTTAATCAAGACTATATTTCACATTAATTTACGTTTATGCAACAAAACGCATACTTTGAAATTAAAGTATAGCTCAATTTAAGACTTCAGCATTCAAAAGAAACTTAAAATGCACTTATTAAAAAAGTTTTGGATTTGTTTACACCATATCATAAATAAATAAATGACATTACCGGCAAACAGCGGTCAACTCGGGAACATTTAATTTCCGGCTCTTCTTTTCACTCCACCAATATCCAACACGGCGGCAAGGAAATTCACTCATCTTCGATAATTCGTTGTGATAGTAGAAAAAAAATCGTTGTATGTTTGATGATCAGGAAAAATAAGTGAATATATTTTTAATTAGAACGTGACTGTCGTAATACGTTTCTAACGATTGTTTAAAGGTTTAGATATATATAAAAATAACAGGGAGAAAGAGCGTTGCTGTTTTTATCATCATTTCACGAATTAGAAAAATGAAAAAATTAAGAAATAATATTCTTTTCGACCTAAACCATACCTCTGCTAAGGAACTCTATCTACTCTGACATCCACCCCACTAGAGCAGAAATGAATGAAAACAAAGTAAGCGTTGCCAAATCCGGTGAATTACATCATTTCTATTTAATTTTTATTTATTTGTTTCGACAGAGTAGGGCAATGCTAAATTCTGTGAATGCTGAACATGTTTTGCAATAATACTGTTTGAGGTGATGAGTCATAGTCGTCAGACTTTTAGGTGAAGGTCTTTTGACCCATCCTACGCCAACTCGTGTGCATGAATTGATTAATAATTTTTCTTAGCTCATTGGACTAATTTTTTGCTCAGAGAGAAAAATTGGAAAAAAATGTTATGATAAGTAAGCGAACTGAGTCTCTCCGAGTAAAAATTATTTTCATTCAAAATAAACTGCATACAAGAATTATTTTAAAATCCTATTATATTCTAAATATGTTATGAGAAACATCATCAATCAAATGCTCTTTGATTGCCAGCAGAGCTGTTTACCATCAACCATTCAGTTTACCATGAAAACTTCAACTTTCACTTTTACAAAAACATGGTGCCGTCACCATGGCCACGATACTTGGAACACAAGCTAAAATGAAGTCAGATGATTCGATATCTGAAACAGGTGTGCTGTTTTTGTTTCGATTCGACTTCTTTTATTTTAATCCTGTAAAATTATATTTTTTTATTTTATTCTGGTAGAATTCCCGCATTTCTATCATTTTACTATGTAAACAAATTCTTTTTAAAAATATTTTATTTACATTCGTTGTTTCACAGAAATTTTCTTTAAATTGACCTGGTTTATTTTTTTACTACCATAGTTATATTCTGAAAACTGTTTTAATGCCCTCTTTTGAAATTTGTAAAATCAGCACACTTCAAGTGAAAGTTCTTATTGTAAAAATAATTTTTCTTAATGCATTTTACTACAAAGCTCATTTACATTACATATTTTATTTTTATAGTGAAAACAAAACACATTTAAAGTGTGGGTTGAATCCCAGTTTAATTTATATTTTTATTGATTGCCGACTTTTATATTTTAATGGTGAATTGTTATATTGGATTGAAAAAACAGAAAAGAGTGATTGATGTAAATTGGTTCTTTTTTCCCCTTCTGTTGTCAAAGGTGTGAACTAAATTAGGATTTTACCAATGTTTGCAGGATTCTTTAATTTTGTCTATTTTTTAAGTTGTTTTCAGTTAGAACTGTCAAATCTGAATTAATTGTAAGAAAAATAGTATAAATTCATTCACAGATGCATTATGAATATTTCTTTTAATAAAATTCAAATATATTGTTATTTCTTGAAATTTCGTAATTATCATTGAACAAAAATTCTCACTGTACATTTTAAAAAAGCACAGAGGGCAACAACAATAACTATAGTGTTTGTTCAAAATATACCAAAAATTTAGGGAAAAAATGCATTAAATACATATGTCAACTATTTTTTGTATGAGTAGTGTAAGGTTATGTTTTTTCAATTACAAAAGAGCTCAGGAATATATTTATCATTGCCTGTTTGCTATTTTCTTTAACACTTAATGGTATAGTGGTTAGATATGCTGACTGTTGTGACATAGAGCTTAGGTTTTAATTCTGGAAAAGGCATGCATTTTTTTTTTTTTTTTTGTAAATGTATTGTGCCTGTGCAGCGTGGAGCACTCTAAATATTTTTCGAGTCTCCTCTTAAGAGGTTTGTAGAAGGGGAAGACAGGCGAGAGGCCCCCAGGATATCCTCCCTGAAAATTGAAGTGAATCAGAACAAAAACATACTGTCACACACACATACCTGTATGGTGCTCAAAGGTAGGTCTAACGACAGACATAAACTAGTTCCTTGCCACAATGAATATCATAGACCTTGATTTGAGGCTGTTGATCAGATGGCATTAGAAATAACATCAACATACTCGTGGCAAGGCTGAAGAATAAGGTGCCTCCTTAAATGTGGCAGTTTCATTGTTCAATAGGAAATTTCATTCACACCAACTTTTTCTTTTGGTATTTTGATTAATTTATTTGTGGAATATTTCTGAATAAGTCATATTCCATATCATGTATTGCTATGCATTACTTAAAAGTGGTTGATTTTTTTTAAAGAAGATTTTGAAAAGAAATATGTTTCTTTGTTCTATGTGCTTCCTTAAAGAATTTATCTGATTTTTTTTGTTTGTTTATTCAATGACAAATAGAATTCCTTATGTTTTTTTCATTAACTTTCTGTTAGTGTTCCTCCTGTTAAATGTTGTCTGAAGTATGTCTAAGAAGTGTTATTTGCATTTTTAATTATTAAAAAGGGAAAATTGGATATGATTCATTAGTATATATGTCTAAAGGTGTACTTTCAATTTGCAAGACTTATCTGCATTTTGTTTTTGAATAAAAATTTAAGTAACGGATTCATACAGAATGTGGCTAAAGTACCATGAATGACCATTGTATTAGAAATGGTAGTATAGTGGTTAGTGATACTGACTGCTATGCCATAGGGTTTTGATTTGAATCCTTGTGTTGGCCATGGCAGCCTAGTGGTCAAGGTAACGGACTTGTTACTGGTGTATCATGAGTTTGTGCCTATTACTGCAGAAGACCTACCTTGTGGGGGAATGATACATATTAAATCTGTCAAGAGCTCAAATGTCCTACTGTTGATGTGGTAGTTAGGAGGGAGTGTCAGCTCAAGTTTCACTCTTGTCCCTTAACCATAGTTCAAAATTACGAGGTTCATCGCCAAAAACCCTTGTGTAGCTAAACAGTGCGGCGTTAATATTCACTCACTCACTCAAATCCCAGGGAAGGCATTATGGATGTTTGCAAATGTATGGTGCCTGTGCAGCAGGGGGGCACTCTAAATATTCGTCAAACCGCAAGTCCTCTTGTGTGGTTGGGGGATGGGGAAGAGAGGTGGGAGGTCCCTCACCCCCTCAGGATGTTCTCCCTTAAAATTGTGGTGGAACCAAGCCTGATCACTCTGTCACTAGTATGGTGCTCAAAACCATGGCTAACAATAGGCATAAATAATTAGCCCTTTGCCACAATGAAGTTGGGTTTTGTCAATCTGGCACTGCCAATTAGGAAGCATTAGTAATGGGTCTGTGAAAAAGAATAGTTAGTTCAAAGAGAGAAAGTTAAGTATGATGCATATTTTGATAATGAGTATGTGGCTTTAAAATGCTACCCATGATTTAATTTTCTTTTCAAGATTGATGTCTTAAAGTATCATAAAGGATACTTTTTCAATAAATTTATTAAGAAAAATATGTCATTAAACATAATACTTTGGTGTGAGAATAAGTATTAATTACAATAAAATTAATACTTTAGTAGATGATTATAATTTTTTTTATATTTATATTTTAGCCAATACTCATTCTGGTCCTTTTAAACCTTTGAATTCTGTTATAAGTGATGCTGGAATTTATGCATATTGTGCAATATGTGCCATATCATTGCATGATCTGTATAAGGAAGAATGGAACAGGTAGTGAATTTTAAAATAATTAAAAAATAAATGATTGTTCAAATGAAATTTTTATCATGATGAGTTTTAGTACATATGCATTAACCCATCGATCATTTTCAACAAACAAAAACTGCACTTAAATGATGTGACTAGATAAAATAATTTGTTTGTTCTTAAGTTTGAATACCAAGAAGGATTGTTAGCTAATAAATTGATTGGCTTTTGTTTGGCAGGAGTCAATTTACTAATACTCATGGTCTATAGGATAATGCAAAAGAACATTTTTAAAAAAAAATTAGCTTGCAAGATAATAAAAGATTAATATGAAATAACTAGACTTAATTAAAATATATGTAGAAGGAGTTTTAATAAATTTAATTCTTAAATTAAAAATAAATTAACAATTGCTCTTGTTAAGTATTTATATATATCAAGTAACTTTTGTCTATTTACTAAGAATTTTCATTAATAAATTTGAGAAGAATAAAAGTAAATTGATAAAGCAACCTTTAAGGAAGTACTGTGAGATTAATATAAATGTTTTAATATGAAAAAAGGACGCTCATTGAAATAAATTTTCTTTTAAAAACTTTGTTTAATACTTTGCTAGTTTTAAAAACTTATTTAATGATATTAAAGTCTAGGTACTTATGTATTATTGCAACCTTATTGGCAACTTTATATGAAACGAAGCCCATGGTTGCCAATTCAGTGCATACGACATATTTGAAATCAAGGTTTGCCAACTTGATGAGTTATCTTGAGCATTGGCATTGTTGCGATAGTTTGTATAAGCACCTAAATCTGTAACTGTGTGAGTTTTTTGAAAAAAATAAAAAACAAAAAATAATTCTTTTGTTTGTTGAAACTGATTTGATTATGTTGATGTCAAATTTTTAATGATTGTTAAAACGATTTCAGAACTTTTAGGGAACAATGTTTATCAAGACTTATTATTCATGTTGGACTTCCCAAACAGGTACTCATTTTATTTCTTGATATAAGATGGTTACTAAATAAATTATTACTATTTCTTAGTATAAAAAGGTTTCTAGCAATTTTGACTCATGCAGTTCAATTTTCTTTTTTACTTTTTTGTTCATATGATTTTATATTAACTAAAATATGACCAATGTATTAACTACCAGAAATTTTAAAAATTGTCATGTTTATTAAAGCTAAATTTTCCCTCTCTTGAAATTATACTATAGATTCTGTATTGGCTGGAATAATTAAAAAAATCCCATACTTAATAAAATTATTTTAACTTCATTACTATTAGTAATTTTTTTAATTTATACAATTTTTTAAAAATTATGTTCCTGACTATTATATTACTTTGCAGAATGAGGAAGAATGAAATAATAATAATATATGCAATTTTAAAATTCTAAATTAAAAAATTGAAATCTAAAGCTGGAGGAACTTGGTTGGATTCTGTCTTTCTGCACACCTTACTAACAAAAGTTATTTGGTGCCAAAAATGGGGTTAATGTACCGAAAAACCATCATAATTATTTGTAACTCTGTTGTTATGTATCTGAGCAAAATTTAATGTCTATTTCATTTTTTTTATGTTAAACTGGAATTTTTATCAGAAAACAAAACATCTGCTTATTGTTCAACAGGAAAAAGAAAATGATTTTGTTCTTTTTTTACTCTGAGCTGAAATCATACGAAAAGAGGAAATGAAATCATACAATGTTTGCAATAACCATCACTATGTTAAAATGACCGACAAAAATTCCATTTTGTGCTTTTGAAAGCTAAACTGGAGTTGTCAAAAAGGAGGAAAATCTGCATGATGTTCCTAATAAGATCAGTGATTTTGTTCCTATTTTTTTAATAGGGGTACTTTTGTGCAAAATGTGACTTTCACGTCATGTTTTTCCTTACATCAGCAACAATTTCTCTATTGATTTTCAGGCCTGATGCTATCTTGTATATTGCTACAACTTCAAATTTAAAAGTGGTGCTTTAGTTGCATTTGGGGATAATTTTAATGTAGTCACCAAGAAATACACCAAAATAAGATTGTACCAATAAAGTTATATTATTACTTTATTTTTTTAATAAAAAACATGCTTTTTCTTAAATGAACATAAAGGTTAAAGAATAACATGAAATGTGTGCATTTTTAAAGAAAAATATTTTTGAAAAGTATGAGAGTATTTTAATTGTTCTACAATACATGACTAGCAATAGATGAATACTAGTCGTATTAGCAATAGATATACTAGTCGTAAATATTTTATTTACTAGGTGATATACTTACTTGAATGAAGTACTTTATTTATGTGTATTTAACATCTTACAAAAAAACTAAGTACAGTAATACCTTGGCTCACACTACCCCATCTTACATGATCTTTGATTTGTCTTTTGTTTGAGCACTACACAGCTCAATTATTCACTCCCTGCTTCTTGTTTAGCTAATGTACATATTCAAACTTATCACTTGGAATCAATGCTTAGCCATAATAATTTATTTTGTTATTTATTTCTTACCCACAAAGTGTGTGCTTGTTATTATATGTTATAATTGTTATGTCGTGTTTATTATATGTATTATATCCACTCAGATTTTGGAGACAGCTCTGTCATCCATGCAAAATAGAGCTGATTCTTCTACATTAAACAAAAAAGGAACAACTTTATCTTTGGAATGTAAACTTAACATTATTAAAGACTTTGATACAAAAATCAAAATTTGTGAATTAGCAAAGAAGTTTAATCTAATGGAATAGACAGTCAAATCAATTTTAAAAATTAAAGAAAAATTTCTTGGTGTGAAAAATGCTCAATCTTTAAATTCAAACTATTGTTTGTAAACATCACAGCATTATTACTGAAATGGAAACTATGTTAAAATTATGGTGTGGTAATCGAGTAAGTGTGAAAAACTGTATATTCTTTGTAATTATTTTCTTTTATCTCCAGCTTCAATTGAAAATACGACTTACACAAATTCAACTTACCCAGTAATCACTTTGTCCCACCTATCACCTAAGTTCAGGGTATTACTGTATAAAAATTATAAGTAAAAAATAGCAATATGAACTGACTTCACATTTATATCACCGTCACAGTGACTTATATTTAACAGTTTCTGTCAGATTATAGAAAGAATTTCTATTTGCATTATTTATCATTGTAGTTTGTATATTTTAATTTTAAAATTTAATATTCCATAATTCCAATTTTTATCAGGTAAGAAGTGCAATGTATGCATTCCTAAGTGGAGAAGGAAATGATATTGAGCCTTTGATTTGTGCATTAAAAAAAGAACCTGCACTAAATGGAAATTGCTTAAGAGTTCTGGAGGATCTTATTGTATTTGCTGTTGAAGGAGGTGAATTTACTTTTTGTACCTTTGATTCCAAAATTTTGACTTTTAATTTTTCAAAAACAATGAATTCTGAAATTATGGAGTTTTAGTTTTTAAATTTTATAAACTTCATTAACAGTTCTTATGTCTTTTATCACAATGGCAAAATACATAATTTATTTATCCATTATGCAATCATGGTTAATCTTTAGGATTATTAACTGGTAAGTGCTGTTTTACATATTTATTTCAGTTAATTTGAGTAATTAGATTTACCATTAATTGAATTAGATTCCTGTTAGTCTGTTATATTATATACAAGACTTGTTTTATAGATTTTGAAAAATTTATTTTTCTCATAAGCAAACAAGATTGATATTACTAATGTACATCTTTAATTATTGTTCTTATATTTTTAATTTTTTTTAGATATTTACTCAAAAAAATAAAATATTTTGAAATTTTTAACTTTAAATTTTTAAAATAGTACAAATTTTCAATCTTTTAAAAACTAGAAGAAATAAGTACAAGAATAAATATATTAGACATTTATTTTAGAAAGCTAATTTATTATGTAAAATAAGACATATATTAAGAAGTTTGAACTAAAAAGCATGATAAATTCATGTAGAATTTTTTAATATATTAGCATTTACTTCTTGAAAAAGTTGATTATATGGTGCAAAAGATGAAATTTTTGATTTTGTCATTTATTTTCAATTAGTTCATAATGTTAATCTAAAATTGGATACTTAAATAAATTTTCATTGCTTTTTTTTTTGGAATATTATCTTTTTTTTTTCATTTACATTTTTTAATTTTGTTTCTCTCCATGTTGCATGTTTTATTAGATTTTAACTCTGCTTCTTTTTTTAAAAATAGTTATAATGTTAATTAATTGTATATTTAATCATTATGTTATTGTAATATATTTGTTTCTTTCATTAAATCTTTTTCATTAGAACTGGAATTGCGATTATAAGAACAAGCAAATTGCTTTTCTTTTAAATTTCTTGTATATAACCACTTAAAAATGTATTTTCTTACAGTAAGTATATTTTTCTGTTTTTTACTCCAGGTGTCTATGATGCTCGTATGAGGATATTGATTCTACATGTAGCATGGTTGCTAAGGGTTGCCATGCCTTTAGTCGAAATTTATGAAGAATCCGTTGTCGACATGCTTTCTCGAGAAGTTCAAGAGATTTCAGAGTAAGATTTTTTTCTGTACAAAAAATATTTGTTATATCATTGTTCCAATGCCAATTTGTTGTGATACTTTTTTGTGTGTCGCCAGGGATGAGCAGAAAGCAAATGCAAGAAGAAAGCGGAATAAGAAAATAAAGCGATATTTACTTGTAGGAATGGCAACTATAGGCGGAGGAGCTGTTTTAGGTTTGTGTAAAATATTTGTGTTCATTTTTACAATGAAAAAAACTTTAAAAGACCGTCAACCATTCTTTTAGATTTATGATTCAGACCAATGTTATAATGCTAAGTTTTATGTATTTAGGCATTGTCTCAATGACATAAAAAGTTGCTATTGACCTTGGAATTTATTACTGAAAGGATTTTAAATGGCAAAATTTCCCATTGTTGTATACCATTTATGGTATACATGATCATGGTTACCAGGTCAGTGGTATGCAATATATAGGTTGCAAAAAGAAATACCTTTCTATTGACAGGGGGATGAAAAAATTATAAATGAATTTAATTGAATATAAAAAAAAAGTTTGAATACCATTAACATAAGCCATGCCTGAAATAGAATTTTCTTTTTTAAATTTGTGTTTCACTTTCTTAAAAGTATGAAACTTATATTGTTTCTGATTTATATCTTATTTTGATATAGAGTTCTATTCATAACTTTCCACAACTATTTGTTGTAGGTACTGTGTTTATATGTATATAAAATATTTTATCCTTCAAGTTACTGGTAAAGATATAATAATTCAAGGCTTAAAAATTGTACTAAGAACAAGTAAAACCTGAAAACAACTTTTTTTGTATAATTTATCAGAAATAATCATTTGGAATGAATTATTAAATTTGTATATATTTTTTGCATATATTTTTTTAAATGGATTTATCTCTGATGCTTTATTTTTCAGTGAGATCTAGTAGAGCTACTTTCATTATAAAGTATATTTCTACTTTTGCAGGTTTAACAGGAGGCTTAGCTGCTCCATTCATGGCTGCTGGTGCTGGGGCAATCATAGGAGGAGCAGGTGCAGCAGCATTAGGCTCAGCTGCAGGGGTTGCTGTCATTGGCTCTTTGTTTGGTGTTGCTGGAGCTGGATTGACTGGTAAGATAACTATTTCATCTTAAATTAGATCTTATAAGTCAAGTAATTTTCTACTGGATTTATTAAGCTAGAATTTATGTTAATTTTATGAGTTTTAATATTAGAGGTAATCATTATATTTTATTTCATGCCATAATTTGATGTGTACTCTTAGTGTTCTCTTGAGAGGTAAAGGGAAGGGAAGAAAGGTAAGTGGCTCCCTCACCATTCCCCCAGAGTGCCCTCCCTCAAAATTGGAGTGGTACTGCACCAAAATGTGCTGTGACATGCATGGTACTCAAAGTACCGGCTAACAACAGGTGTAAAAATTAGCCCCTTGTCACGATGAATTTCATGGGCCTCGATCTGTCACTGTCAATCAAATAGTTTTGTGGGTTTTTTCACATTGTTTCATACCTTTTTCATATTTAGTTACTATGTTTGAAGAAAGAACAACCTAGAGTAAGAGTAAACAAACAGCAATGTCAAAATTAAGTTATAATAGTTTCAATAAAACTGCAATAAGATGTAACGGATCTATACGCATCCTTATACTAATCCACTTGGGAATTCTTTGGGGCTATCGAAAATAATCAATCTTCTCCTAAGAAGAAGGCGTGATATGCAAATTAAGTTTTTTATATATAATTCTAGTTCACAAGTTAAGTGAGTTAGTAAGGGAAGAAGGATTGATAGTAGAAAGTTAGAAGGTTAGTTAACTAAAGGTGACAAGAGAGATGCAAGGTGAAGATTACCGTAAAAGGTTAGAAAGGTCTTGTGAGAGATTAAAGACAGGAATTTGATATTGATAAATTATACCTTAATTGATTTGAAGACTGCCTAGAGTTCAGGTATTGTCACCTTCATATTATGCTTGATATTTAAAAAGGTTAAGTGGCCATTAGTTACATATCTACCGTGTAAAGTAATATTGAGGTAGAAGAACTATTATTATAAAGTGGTTTATTAGATGAAATCTCCCCAAAGCGCGACTCTCGCCCCTTCCCTCTGTTGACTGATTGGAACATCATATTTATTGTGTCACATTGAATTGTGTATGAGTCAATTAAAGTGCTAAATAAAATAATTGGAAATTATCGTGTCGAATAATCCTTCACTTCCTTCCACATCTTTAGCTGGATCATTGTGTAGAGGGGAAACAAGATTACTACAAAGATAACTTAATTTATTAATAGAAATATGATCAAACAATGCAAGATAACTAATGTTTTTATACTGTATCTTAAAGAAAAAGAGCTTGTTTATTAGAAAGGTATAATTTGTTTTTTACAAAACTATCTTAAATTATAATTTAAAAAATAATAAATTATAGCACTTTTGAGTATTGAGTGATAAATCATAGAATTTTGGTAGAAAAGAAATAAAGATCAAATTTGTATTTTCAGGACATTTTTGCTTCTTATAGTATGGGATGTATCTGTACTTCCCTTGCGAAATATACAATAGTATGATTCTTATCCCCTGTTTTAATTTTAGGTTATAAGATGCAAAAACGTGTTGGAGACATTGAAGAATTTGCTTTTGATACTCTGACTGAAGGCCAACAATTACATATCACTCTGGCAATCTCTGGATGGTTGTCGGAAGAAGGAAAAGGTAACAAATTTAATATACTATCTGAAGTAACCATTCCTCACATAGGTTGATTTTTTAAAAATAAAAATATTATTCTTTATGTAATAGCTGAATTGTAAGGAGTGTAAAACCCAGTATAAAACAATGTAAAATTATTTTTTAATGAGTGCACTGGTTATTTATCTCTAATGTCCCTTAAGCCCTTGCAACACCTTTTGTGGGTAGATTTTCACAAAACCCGATTTGTACCAAATCTCTGCTCCATGAAAGGAAGGTGCCTGCTAAATTTCCAAGTCTGTAGGTCTAATAGTTCAAAAATGGGAATATTTGTCTATAACGACCTTAAGTCCTTGCAAACCCCTTGAGGGTCAATTCAGGTAACAATGAAAACCTTCTTCACATGCATGGGGATATAGGGCTACCACACCCTCTTGGTCTTACCAGAACTCATTTCTGAGTTTTAGCAGCATGCACATTGTGCACTTTCTTTTATAATATACATTGATTACCATAGTTCTGAAATGCATTTTATTATTTTGCCTTTTTTTCAAAAGTACTTTGTAACAATAATTTTTGTTTGAACACTTTTTAAATGTAAATAATAATTTTATTTTATTCATCACGGAAAAAAATGTATAGAATTTTTTGTATTGATTTGATACAAATATTTGTATTTTTTAACAAAGTATAGGGTTATTCATAATTCCCTCAAAAGTTTCAAAGTGCTGTAGTAATAAAACTAAAATGAATACAGCAAAAAAGAACATATAACAGAAAACAAAAAGTATTCGTTTTATTTACAAATTTTACAAGTGTGTGACGGGTTCTTACGCGTTTCACTAACCTCCTCATACTCTTTAATATTTTATTTATTTCAACCAATCTCCACCGGGAGCCAAAGCGTGATTTATGCAAATGAGATATTTTATATAAGTTTGGGTTTAGGGAGTTAGAAAAGAGAGAATGAAATGAAATGAGAAAATATTTTCAAGTGTAAACATAGATGTGGTGAATAGAATCTAACGCATCGTCGTGGATAAAGATCATAGAAGAACTTCGGGAATAGCTAAGAAATAAGTTGCCTCTTAAAACGAAGAATCCTGACTTCAAGTTGACCCAATCAAGATCTTAAAGAACCAACTAGATGAATCTGCCATAACATAAGAAATCAGGTTAGTTATATATTGATTCCAATTAAGTATAAGTGTGTAGTTGTAATTGTATGCGTCGATCTTTTGTAGATTCAGATAGGATTCCATCGTTCATGATTATTGAACCCATGATTATTGAACCCCTCCACTGTGTCTTATTGTTCTTAAAATTGAATAGTATTTGTGTAATCTCTTAATTAAGAAAAATCAATAAATAAGATTGATTTGTTAAAATGAGTACTAAATTTATTAATCATTCAACACGTTCAGATTCAGGTAATGCCCAAAGGGGAGTTGATAATCTTAGGGGTAGCGAAAGGCTACGACAAGTGTTCTACATGTAAACCTTTAGTCACACAGTATACATTAATGTAATGGTCCAGTTTCCTGCCACACTCTAGTCAACATGATTCTATCAATGTTATTGATAGCATGTGTTATTCTTTCCTTGTTATCTGAAAACCTGGTCTTTTATGTAACACCTGAGTTTCATAACCACTCCCCCGCAATTTACCTCCTGGTGTTGCAGAACTACCTGAAAGGATAACATGTACTTTCAATAATATTGATAGTACCATGTTGTGTTGAGTGGGGCAGGAACATTGATGCATCATTGAACATTGCATTGATGTATGCCATGTGACCTTGGTTTCACATGTAGAGCATCTGTAAAGTATGTAAATAAAACTTGATTTTTTCTCTCATGTGTTCTTCTTTGCTACATTTGTCTTAGCTTTTTTACTACAGCAATCCAAAAACTTGAAGAAAATTATAAATAATCCTGTATAAATAATTTTTAAAATATTATGTAATTGATTTAAAGTTATAACTTCTGTTTTAAAATAAAGATTAGGTCAAAATGTTGCACAATTTTATTTTATATTGTTTGAGATACAAAGTTCATATATGTTATTTTGAAATGATTAAATTTTTGAATATAGAAACAAAACGTGGGAATTGAAATGTGTTCTCATTCCCTGTAAAATTTGAACTAAACATCATATTACTTCTCTCTGAAGTATTAGATCAACTAAAGTAATTTGCTCCTTTTTAATGGGCAATTAAAAAGTTATTATTCATCATGTTATGAAGTACATTTTCTTTTTATTAATTTTTTTCCAATTATTGTATTTAGAAGCATTTCAGGAACCTTGGTTTAACCTCATGCATTCCAGAGAGCAATATTCTTTAAGATATGAATCTACGTACCTCTTACAATTAGGTCGGGCCATGGATTACTTGTTTAGCTTTGCATTAACTATGGCTGCCCAAGAAGCATTAAAATATACAATTTTATCTGGTATGTATTTTGCAAATAATTTTGCTTTGTCTTTTTTTTTTAAACTTATCGATTTAAAAAAATTTACTGTGATTAATGATTTTTTAGATTACAAATACTATATTATGAACAGTGTGTGTGATGTTGCATTAACTTTTTATTTAATTTATTTTCAACAATTTACTTAAAATTTCAATATATAACACACTCTTTAGTCTATCTTAAATGTAAGTATTTTATTTTATATGAAATATAATATAAAGTTCTATGAGAAATAGCTATTTTATTTAGCATTTTTGTGTATATTAGTAAGAAATCTTGATACCAGGATTAAAATGCTATGTTACTGTAGGCAATTCACTGCCTTAAAATTTTAAAATGTTTAATTTTTTTTTATTTTTGTATTTTTTTTATATTAAAAACTATGTGAATAACTTTGCTATAATTTTCATATTCTAAATTTTATAAAAAAAGAATTCAATGCATCAGCAACATATATGGTTTTTATGTGTAATTGATTGTAATTATTTTCTTATAGGGCTTATTGCTGCAATTACATGGCCAGCGACTCTCATTACAGTGGCTGGAGTTATCGACAATCCTTGGGGTGTCTGCATTAGACGGTCAGCTGAAGTTGGACGTCACTTAGCAGAAGTTTTGCTTGAAAGGCAACATGTATTTTATGATAAATTTATTATTCTGTGTTATAATTTCTACAAATATACACTTCCAATTCTGTTTGTAATTAGAGCTTTTTTGATATTACATGATCCTTCAAGCTTCTAAAATAATTTCACACATTTTCTCAATTTGTCAGTTGTGTTATTTGATTTAAAAATTAAATTACTACATAAACTACATGATTTTTTGTTATTTTATCTTTTAAAATACTTTGAATTATATTTTCAGTACATGTTGAAATGATTTTGACCCAAATCTACTTTTCAAGTTTGATATTAAAAAAGAAAAAATGCATTTTTGATGCTTGATGTAAATAAGAATTAATATAAATGTGTGCAAGCTAATAAATTAAATTAATGGATAGTAACCAATATTTATTTGCATGCAGTATGTTATATTGATTTTTTTACAAACAAGGCACATGCCTTCTCCTTCTCTTATAATTGACTTTTTTTTTCTGCTTTAAATTTGCTTTCTTTTAATGTAAATATTTCACATGCTGTTGAAAATAACCCTTGCTAACTCAGTCTTTAGAGAATACCTTCCTTTTTAATACCTTCCTTTTTGACAATAAAATGTTCTTGAATGGGTAATATTTTTTCCTTTTTGAATGAAAATTTTATCTGCTGTAGGAAATATATGTTTGTGATCTTTATTAAGTAAGATGTTAAGCTTGTAAGAATTAAAAGTTCAAACACAAATTTTCAGCTATAGTTTAGTTATTATTTTTGTTGGCTTTTTAGGGTTCAGAATCATTCTTTAATTTCTCATAGTTTCTAAGTATTTTTTACTTGATCTTTTTTACTCAATATTTTTATTGCTTACATTATGCAGAAGCAGAACTTGATGTATATTTTTTTTATTACATCCACATATTATTCAAATTTTGAATGACTTTTTAGTACAATTAAAAAATGTCTGCATATTACATATACATAGTATACTTGCATTTCCTAAAAATATTTTTTTTAATAAATGTTTCTCATTTGTTAGAAAATTTAACACTCTCAGCATATGAAAGCATGAGCATGAAGTTTTATGATAATTGAAAGATTAATGCATTTGAATTCAAATATACCAGGAACTTGCTTATATTGGCTTGATGGTAAAATCTGATAAATAATTCTAATTTACTTTTTTTTAAAGTATTGCCAAGGTCACTGTAACAAGGAAGGATAAAGGAAGTTTCCTATTTTCCTGGGAATATTGCATCATAGTTTTCTTTTTATCTGTAAAAAAATATTTTGGTTTTGTAATCAGCCAAAATATTTGCAGTTGTTTTCCTTTTTACTTTACAATTATTTTGAAGCAACAAATTGCTTTGAGACTAATTATTCAATTTATTAAAAATTTATTCATACTGAAATGAATAAATATTAAATATGAAGGGCTATAAAAATTACAATTAAAATATGGCTAATTCTCAAAACACCAATTAATTTTGTTCCCCATTTATGTATAAAAAATGGGCATAATTTTCCATTTATGTATAATATGTATTATAATGAGGGAGAAAAATTGTCTTGCAATGTAAAATCTCATTTTTAAAACTTTTGTCCTAAATTCAGGGCTACAAATATTAATATTTATATACATGTAATATTTATTTATTTTGAACTTTTCTTACTTTGTGATTCATTTCACAAAATATATAAGTAAATTTTTTTAATTTCATTGTTATTAATTTACCTTTTCAAATAATTTATAAATTCTAGATTTTTAATAATATTATAAGAATTGTATCATTATATTTTACAAATAAGAAGTAACTGTTATGTTATATATAAATAAAAAAATAACAAAATGTGTATTTTTTTTCTGTTAACATTTTTTAGTCAGAAATTTAATTTTATATAATCAGTATAAAAATATCTTTATCTGTAAAAGTTGGATATATATTAAAGTATTGTACAATTTATATACATATTTATTTTTAAAAATTCTCATGGAAAATTTTTTAATAAACTTTTTGAACATATATTTATTTATTTATTTATTTCTTACAGGGTAAAAGACCTATAACATTAATTGGCTTTAGTTTAGGTGCTAGAGTCATATTTCATTGTTTAAAAGAAATGGCAAAAAGAAAAGGTAAATGTTTGTTGAATTTGACTAAATCTTAAATAACTGTAATAATTTATTAAATATTTAATCAAATGTTCTTGTACTTTTCTTAAAATGGCATTCTTTTTTTTAATTCCCTCCCTCCTTCCTTTTTTATTTTGTAATTTGCTTAAAGTCTAAGCTGTGGAATTGCAACTTGCGAACTAAATGCTTTCAAATTAGTGCATTCATGTCGACTAGAAAAATTTTTTATGGCCATAATTTCAAGAATTTATGCTTGCTATTAATTCATTAGTTCAAATGTTACTTCAATGTAATTAAGTTTAATTTTAAGTGGAAATCTTTATATTTCTAATCTGAATGGTTTGAAGTATTCTTTAAAAATTTTATTTTAATATTTAATGAAAAATAAATAATTTAATGTGAGAAAATTATTTCCTATGCAAAACTTTTGTATTTGATTTTCTGAAATTAAAAGTTGCTATGCACTTTATATAAAGGAGGAGGAGCAGATTAATATTTCTTAAAATATGTGTGACTAATATTTTTGATTGGATTCCAAGCAGTTTCTTTTTTTTCCTTCCAGATTCTGAAGGTATTATTGAAGATGCCATCTTATTAGGAGCTCCAGTATCTGGTCATCCTCAAAATTGGCATGACTTAGCCAAAGTTGTGAATGGCCGAATAGTGAATGGATATTGCAAGTTAGATTTTGTTTATTTACTATTTTTGGTTATAAGTATATGAATATTATTATTGAATGAGAAAATCATAATGAAATATTAAAAATACATGATTAAAAGACTTTTAGAAGCCCTATCTGGAATTTATAAGCCCCTCAAAAGTGTATGTTCTTCGTATAAGTGAGGAATTTCCAATCCCCAAATTACCTGAGTGACCTCGGTAAACACAAGTATGTCTTTGGGATACTCGAACAATCTTGACCTTTTTTTTTTACTCTTCTTGTCAATCAGTATTTGTCTTTTACTTCTTTCATTTCCCTTCTGTATCGATCATAGGCATATATTATATGGTTTGAATTAATTGGGACAAACAGAAGGAAAAAAATCCGATTTTTCTAAAACTTTAGCTTTTAATCATTACATATCTTAAGTAGACTGAAAAATACCTATATTAGTACAAAGTATGTCTTCTTTTATCAGAAATGACCTCTTGAACTTGTTTTAGCATTAACTCCACCAGTGTAGCATGCATACTCTTGACTATATGATCGAGGAACTACACTTGTTTATCTTAGCTAAAAGATTCTTGAAAGTACGCCATAAGTTCTCAATAGGATTTAGGTTTGTTGAATTACCAGGCTAAATAAGCCTTTGCATTTTATTTTCCCACATAAAAAACTGGACTGATATTGAATTGTGATAAAGAGTCAAGTCCTGTGTAAATATTTCATCAAATGTTACCGTAAATTGAACAATCCTACTACGTAATATTTCTATATATTTGACAGAATTTATCATACCTTTAAAAAAACGTAAATTTCCAGTGCCGTTTGTTTTTGTGAAAAAACCCCAAAACATCTCTTCAGAAGGGTGTTTTACAATCTGTTGCATATGATGTGGTAACATTCATCTTCACTTTGTCTTACTGCACTTGATTTGTATACCTGCACAAATAAATGTGTTTCATCATTAAAACTTATGTACTTCCGTCATTAACAGACCAAGATTAGTATTTTTTGTCCCTTACTAAACGTTTTCCCATCATTTTCTGAGTTAGAAATTGTTTTGTCTTCGAGCTTGTTGCCTTACGACCAACTTCCAAAGGCTTTTGCGTATAATTAAGGTATTCACTTCAACTCCATGCTCTAATGAATCCTTTTGTAGGTCTATGCTTGTCTTCCTTGGATTTATTTTGCAATTTTTTATTTGAATTTTATAAGTTCTTGGAGTAGTTTTCCGTTTACGCCTACACATTTTCCTTTCATTTTTAGAGAGGATACTCCAGAATCTTAAAATGTTCTTGAAACACTTGATTTGCCCACACCAACTGCCCTAGCTATATCTCTCATAGTCATAAAAGTGTGGTTGTTAAGAGTGATTATTTTAGAATGCTTCCTTGAAGTAATATCCATCTTTGAAAAACCAAATTAATACGTGTTACATGAAATGCAAAATTATAACGATCAACTGCCTCACTGAAATGCCCACAACTGAGCTACTGATACACTAAAACCAATCAAACAAGTAAATTATAGTCAAAGTCGAGCCATCACACTACCTCTAGGCCTACTCAGACAAGAAAAATAGGTCTGTCCCAATCACTTCGAACAGTATAGTATTTTAAACAATTATATTTATGTGGTTTCCGATAAATATGTGAGCATTTGAGCCACACAGATATGTCCCTTGCATCTGTAGAATCAATGTATTAATCAACAATTAAGTGTCAAGCTATCAAATTTTCATTGTTTGAATATCTTGTCAGAAAAATAGTAAAATTGAGTAATGAAAAAAAATTATAAATTAAGAATTATTTTTTTTTAGAAAAATGTTGTGATATGAGTATTTTTTAAACATTTTTCTTATGTGCCAAACGTTTTTCAATATATTTTAACTCTCCAATGAAATTGGCATTTTTGTCAAAATATTTACATCTTAAAAAATAATTTTCTTTTTTATCACAGGGGAGACTGGTTGCTAAAATTTCTGTACAGAACATCGTCTGTATCAATGAAAATAGCTGGCTTACAAGCTATCAAATGGAGTGACAGACGAATGTGCAATGTTGACCTTAGTAGTGTGGTAAGAAGAAAATATTTTTTTAAAAAGTGATTTTTTATATATTTTATTTAAATATACTTTTTTAGCCATTTCTATTCTTAAAATTTATAAAATGTATTTCATTGTTGCAAATTAAGTTGTAATTGACTTACGTTGCTAAAAATTTAAAATATTTAGAAAACAAGGTATTTGATCAATAAAAAAAATGTTTAAATATGAAGAAAAAGTTTCTTAAAATTTTAAATTATTAGATGTTTTTGATAAATGTTATGTAATTTGTTAACTGATAAAACAATTTCATTCATTTCAAAGAGCTTTTTTCTTCTGAATTGTATTTCATTCAATAATTTTTGAGAGCTTAACACTCCTTATGCAAAAAATTAATTCACCAGTTACCATAATTAAAGTGAAATTATTCTTGAGTACAATAATACCCCGAACTTATGCGATAGGTGGGACTGAGCGACAACTGTGTAAGTCAAATTTGTGTTAGTTTGGGCATGATTTTGCAAACAAATTACTTTTAGTTGGGGTCGGAAACAAAATAAAGTAATTTGGGAGGGGGATGTTTAATAAGACCTTAGATAACACAAATACAAAATCGCAAACCAAAGTTATTTTGATGTAGAAGGTTTTATAAAATCTAATAAATTAGTCTATCAGCTCAAAGTCATTTTTTTTTCTCCCATAAAATTCCTAATGAGTGCTAATAATTTTTTCATTCCCTATTTTGTTTAAAAAGTATGCTCTTTGTTTGAATCTTTATTTTCTAAAATTTGTAACCCTTTTTCATTTAAACTGAGGCCTTCTATAAAATTCCAAACTGTCCTTCGATCTTCTAATTGAATTGGGTCTAAAGACTCAAATTCTTCAATGCCTTGTTCTTGCTAATGCATTTCTATAAGCACATCAATTGGCAACTCCTGATTGTGCAAATCCTGGAGTTCTTGAACGTCATCACTATCCACATCTAAACTTTTTTTCCTGGCAAGATCGACAACATCTTCAATCAAATTACCAATTTCATCAGGTTCTGACACTGATTTTACCTTGGTTTCAGTGATGAAAAAAAGAAAAAAGTAAAAAACGAATCAACAAGATTTGAAAATTGTGTAACTCGGGATTCACGTAAGTCAGGGTAGCATAAGTCAAGGTATATACTGTATTATATAATTTTTTGAATTAGGTATAAACTGCATCCTTTCAAATTATTTTAGTATTAAATGCATTACATTTGTATGTAAGAAAAATATTTTTATGACTTCTTTTTAAAAAAATTCTTTAACGATCAATCATTAAAAATCTCGGATCCTTCTTCTGACACTTTAACTATCTAATAATGCAAGTCACATTTATTGTAGAATTTAATTTAGGTATCAGGTCATATGGATTATGCTAACAAAATGGACACAATATTGAAAGCTGTTGGAGTACGCACAACAGATGAAATAGTGGATGAATTCAAATTGAGAAAATCTCGTTCTGACATGCCTAAGACTCAAAGAGTACCCACTTCACGCCAAAGATTTAGGCAAAGATCCAAATCTGCTAGTGCTATTAATTTCACTTGTGATGTTCCTCCTCACACTTCTGTCAGCAGAGATAGGTCACTGTCACTGGACAGTGCAATGAGTCGTTCGAGCACCAATTCTATGATGATACTAAATCCATCTGGTCTGAAGACACCTGATTCTAGGCTATCCCCTTTGCCCTTCACAAGACCTAATTCTAGAGAATTCACCCCTCTAACAGAAGAACTTCCAAAAGAATTCGATTTGGTTGTTCCTGATAATTGGGAATGGAATGCTTGGGATGAAAAGGGAAATATAGAATGAATATATATATTTTTAAATGAAATAACACAACAAAAATTATTTTATTTATTGTTTTCATACCCTAATGAATTTTAAAATGGAGAACTGATTAATATATGTTGGTATAGTTTATTGATTATACTAGTGTCTAAAATATCATACTTTTTTTTTATTAATATTGAAATGATGTGCTTAAAAAGTAAAATAGAAGGGAATTTTTTGAAATTCTGATCATTTTACATATTTATAATTGCTTAGATATATTAAATGGCTGTTAAAAAAATTTTCACTTTCATATGGTTTTAGTTGCTTAAAAAAATCCAGGAAATAAACAACTAGATGGATACGTTGCTTGTAATGAAAAGTGAAGCTAAAATGACAGAACATGGGAAACTTTTGTGTATGATAATTCTTAAATTTTCTTTCCATGAAACTAAATATTATAAAAAAAATTTCCTAAAATTATTGAGCAAATATTTTCTTATTCCTAAATATAATCTACCTCTGATATGTGGAGATAGAGAGAATTCAATGAGTACCTGAATTAAAATAATGGTAAATTTAATATTTTTCTATCTAAAGTGATCCACATTTCCTATCTTCAGTTAGAAAAATTTATTCTAACAAAAAATTGCCCTAGTATAGATCAAGATTAGGTGATGTTTAGATAGAAGTATATTTTGAAATATTGTTCTTTTGGTTTTTTATATTTTAAATGTGTGGATTTTGCCGTTTAGAATTACCCAATTCAGCATTCTTGGCTCAGAAATCATGTGATTAATTTTTTCAAAAGATACTCTACTACCAATTATCAAACAAGTGCCAATTAATATAAAAATTGTGTGTGTTGTTAATTATTGCTAAGTATCATTAATAGGGAAAATAAATATTATTTAAAATTGTCTTAAAAAATTGCTTTTTGCAACTGTTACTCTCTGAATATTTTTTCTCAAAAATATTAGAATGAGTTTTATAATAATCTCTAATTAAAGAAACAAATTTTTATCTAAGGATCTTTAAAGTTAAATGTCATTAAAAAGTCTGTAATTTATAATTATTATGCCCCAGCGAGGCATTTAAAATTGTTAATGATAAAATTATAAATTTCTTTACAGATTTAAATTTAAACTTCTTTTAATATTTAACCTTAAGATATGTATAAAATTATATTAAATGCTGTTTTTATACATTGAAGTGGCTTATAAATTAAATAAATGAAAGAATTTTTTTCTTATTCTACTTATGTATTTAGCTGATGCTTTTATTTCAATTCATTTAATAGTTATGTAGTTTATGCAGAGGTTATTTATTTACAGGATATACTGTTGTTTAATATGTTTATTTTATAGCAAATTTACTTTAGTTTTAAATCCAAATAAATTTACTCTTTGTAAATAAGTTTTATGTAGTTTTAATTCATCCTGAAGAAATACTTCTGCTGTGAAGAGGCCTTCTACTTTTCCACTGAAAATGGTTTAGTGTTTGTTCTTGTAAAAATGGATGTAACTTAAATATTTTTTTATTTTGTAATTAGCATTAAATTGATTTGCTCTATAACTATTGTTTTTGTATTTGTTATGTTGATATTTTTAAATTTTTATTTTTCTAATTTATATCTAGTCATATATTTATAAATTATTTTAGTATTATTTGCAAACTTTTCATTCAATGGATAAATTTGATGTTTATAAATGGAATTATTTGTGTATGTGTAATTCCTGAAAAAATTTTGAAGTATGTTTATTTTATTGATTTTATAACAATTTAAAAACAAGATTTCCATCTTTATGAAACATTTCATAACATTTAAAGGCAAGTTTTCAATTAAATTTTTTAAAAAGTATTGTAGCAGTACACTGAAAGAAATTTAATCCATTTAAATTAATTTATATGAGCCATTATAGTATATATGTCATATAAATTAAAAAACTTTCTTGAAATGAAGTTACTTAGATGTTATGTTTTTTGTTGTTTGATAAAAAAATATTTCTTTTCTTTGATAAGGTTTTAAGGTTACTCTTATTATTAAGAAATATTGCTATTTAGAATTGTTTATAACTTTTGCAGTTTATATTACTAGTTTTAATTTTCTTTTTAATGGTTCTTCAAATGTCTTTGTATACTTTTGGTGATAAATTTAAAAAGAGACTTTTAATGCTTGAAATATAATAAAACTTAAAAGGTTTTAAAAATTAAAAATATGTCTTGTGATCCAATCTAACATTTAAAAATTATAAATATGTATGCATATCTAAGTATCAACTATTGGGATTAAGGCTCTTTCTGTAAAAAAAAATATTATATTAAAGAGATGTAAGGTTATAGCAGGGTAATGTAAAAATATATTGTTAAAAAAAAATATTTTATGGAGGAAATTCAGAGATTTGATCCCACTCACAATTTTCATACACTAGCAATCTAGAACAAAGAGAGAATTTTACTGTTATCATGGATAAATTTCTTGTTACCCTTTCATAAAAGTGTTCTAAAGTTATTCAATCATAAATTAAGACACTCTTCTCCATTTAAAAAATTATATTCAGACAGCAATTATACACGTACAGAACACTACTACACACTCAAACATATAAAGATAAATGTATTAATGTTTAATTATATATTTTGCAAACTGCTTCTAGTTGTATTTAAATTACTTATAGTAAATATTTCTTATATTGCCTTCTTAAGTGTTCATAATGATTCTAAAAAGTTCTTTCAATCACCAGAAGTGGATATTTACTAATGCTCAAAAAATATTCAAATGCCATTATCTGAATTTGAATTCAATAAATAAGACTTTATTTCTATTTTGTATTAATGGTTAGGGATTGCTAATAATCTATGTAATTTAAACATAATCAGTAACTATGCAAGTCTCTAATTGATTGATAAAAAAACTTACTTTATACTTGAAATTATAAAAATCTTTTAATCATATGAGGGAATATCGTCTAGTTTATGCAATAAACTCCTATTAATATGAAAAAGATATTGTCCGAATTTTTGGTATTTGATTTCAATCATTTTCATATAATTGGTTTTTATGATACAAAGAATTCAATAAGTTTCTTTTCACCTTATTCTTGTTAAATTTATCGCTTGAAGTCATAGTTTTTAAATAACTGTTTATTATTCTGATTACATTTAATATTAATGTATCATTCACAGTGTTTTGGAGATACAAAACGTAGTATTGTTTTACTAATGTAAATTCAAACTCTCTGGACTTGCGTTTTTAAATTGATTATTAATTTTGAAAGTACTTCTTTATTAGCAGTTACAAATTGGAAATGATGGGTTGATCTTTAAGGTACAATACTCATTTAACATTTTAAAAAAGTATTGTAATGGCATATCTTGAGTACATCTTAAAATTTTCCTGTAGAATATAAATATTTATTCACTAATTTTTAACTAAATCCAAATAGTCAAATGAATTGCAATAGATTTAATCTTTTAATATTCTTGGGCTTCCTCCATTTTTATATCAATTAAATACTTTTTTAAATCTCCTTGCTTATATTGCATTATATTTTGTAACAAAACAAGTATTACATCCAGTATTACAGTACACATACATGTATAGATAGTTTATATATTCTGATGTTTATAAATTATTTTTAAGAACATATTTCTGTACAACAGCAAGAATGTACTCTTTTCTGTCAAAAAGTATTTATGTGTAACTATAACATAATTTAAAGAATTGAGACAATCAGTTATCTTGTGTGTATGTTCTGGGATGTAAATATTTATATATCAAGCTTGTATTAGCCGATTATAAAGAAGGTATATTTCTGCAGATAAGACGATAGTTGAATAATAATAAAAGAACTCCTAAAATCCAGGGTCATCTTTTATGACAAATACAAAGAAAAAGAAGATAAAATTTGATTGGAATGTATATAAATTAAAACCATTATAAAATAAAACATATAGTTCCCTAAATACATTCTCACTTCCATTGCCGAAAAACTCTGGATGGGTCCTATTCTGTACCTAGTGAGTTGTGATTTCTGCTTCATCATCAGTATCCCATTACATATCGTCCTATTCTATATCACTACAAAATAGCATTAGTGTAATGGTATGGAATAAAATATGTTCCAGATTGATAATCTAAATGAAATTCACAGGATGTTAATAGTTTGGGGATCATGTTACAGGATAGATATGTGCTGAACGATTGAACTTTGATGAAAATTTATACCTTGTCTTATGTAAAGGGTGTCATATCTGCAGAAATATGTAGTATATATTCTATTATTATACCCAAAATTTCTAAGTAATTATTGTAATTGATTCTATTGTGTTGTTTTGTTTTCTGAAATTTTTCAAGATAGGTAAATTTGGAAGACTTTTTTTTTACAGCTTAGTATTCCAGATTTTTTAAATAAATTGTTAATTGTATTAAAAGAAAATCAATGTGTCATTTTTCATGTAAAACATTTTATACTAAAAATTTTCATCTTTGGATTTAAACACCATATAACTAAAATATATGCAAATAAAAAAGTTTATTCTTTATATATATATAGTTTTAAGACTTGTTATCTTTCTCAGCACATTTGGTGATTGCTTTAACTTATGAATCCTTTTTTTTTCCTTTTATTTATTCAAATATAATTTAAGTGGTATGTGATGTGTGTATTTTGTTTCATATTTGTTATAGTATTTGGATGATGATTGTGAATGTTATAAATTTGTTATTTTTTATGAAGTATTTTAAGCCTATACATATTTTTATTAATAAAGCTGTTATATATTTGCTTTTAGTGATATATTTATTGTGATATTGATTATCATTGTTAAAATATGTTTTGTAAGTATGTACTTAAGAAAAACTGTTTTTGGTATTAGATAATAAAAAGTATGTTTTTAAAATTTAAATGCTTAAAAATGCCAAAATTTTTTTTAATTTTCTTTTTCTTTTTTTTATAACATTTATTGGCTTTTGTTCTCAACTTTGATTTAAATTTTAAAGAAATTGTAATTGCAAGGAACATTTTGTGTAAGATAATTCGTCAGACATTTTTTTGCTAACTTTTATTTTTTTCATTAAATAATGTGATGATTCAAATAGTGTATTTATGTAATAAATTCTTGTGCATGTTTGTGTAAATTCAAAAACAAATTTCACTTCTATATTTTTTATATTAAATAATTTTTCAAAATCTCAATAAAAACTTAGAATATTTATTTTATGATACTTGTAATGTAGGTAAACAGAAAAATTTAAAACAAACAGATCCTTATATATTTACTGATACATCTGTTAGCATCGTGAACTACAAAAATCAGTTATGATCTTTATATATGTATGTAGTATAAAACATATTTTGTTGTCTAAATCAGATCTATTATAATGTTGGTAGTAGCAGTAACAATGGCCATCCCCCCCCCCAAAGTATCTTATGAATTAGCCAGTTTGTATAAGTGCTTCAACTCAAAGTATTCTGCAATTTAGAATTGTATATAATAAGCTTGTACAAATTAATTCATGAGCTAAGTGTATGCATAAAAGGCTTCTAATTTTTAGTTTTTGATAGATAAAAATTGTATTAATATCATATTTTATAACTCCAAATTGTTCAATTCCATGTTACAATGATTGTTGCTAGATGTGATCCTCTATTCCTTGTTATTTATATTGTCTCTGAATTTATAATCGGTATGACAATCTCAAATTTAACCTGTCATTAAAAGATGCATATCAGGTATGTGCTTCCAATGCAAAGATGTTTTATGCTATATTTTATATGTATTATGTTAAATTATTTTGATGATAGAGAATAAAGTATACATTTTTAGAAATCCTCTTGTGTATATTTATTTGATGGTATTTATAAGTGTCCATCATTTTTGCCATTTTTTGCAAAATAAGATGTTTTTATAAAGAACTTTTCATTTGAATTAAAAATGCACATGTTAGGTGCCGAAGTAATGAAATAACTTATTTGCCCTGTAACTGAGACAATATTCGAGATATCACAAAATATCTCTATCATTTAAAGAATGAGATCTTTTTAAAATATTTTGTTCAATATTTTCTATCCCTGAATTACATTAGAAATGAATAGCTTTTTTAAAATAATTTATTTGGTTTTCTTTGGATAGAATCACATTTATATGCGTAGAAAAGAAATATTTTATGTATTTAAAATCAGACTTTTATTAGTATAAATAAAATGTTTACGTTACTTAAAATCTACTTTTAGCCTCTTCAATTTTGGTGAAATATATTGTAAAATCCGGTGTTTTAAGCGCACTTCTAACACAGAAAATAAGATCGAAATTAAAGGGTGCGCATTATACGCCGGGTATGAAAAGGAGACCTTTAAAAAAATAAAGAGAAAAGATGAGCATAGTAAAAAAATTAACTTCTATGTAGATCAAAGTACTGTTCATTTAAAAGGGAAAAAAACATTCCTCAACGTAAAGGGTTGTAGTTCTAGAAGTATACTATTTTTTTTCTATAGCTTGGAATAATACCTCGAATAAATGACTTTAAAACATAAAAGCATTGCACACGTACATTTCAGGTTTCTTCGTAAAGAAAGAGGGTGCGCGTTGGGCGGCGAATACACCTAAAAATTAAAAATTGCTGCTTGAAAGTATAGGTGCGCATTATACTCCGGATTTTACGGTACTCGCTTTGTTGCTTTAATCTTTTTTCGGCAGAGGGATATTATCATTTAAAAAGCTTACCAAGAGTGCTTCTAATAAATCTGAAAACTCTTAGGCATGGCAACAAAAAAAAAAAAAAAAAAAATTGGATCCCGATTTAATGAAACTCTATTTAACGAATTTTTCTCTTTTCCTGATTAAAATGGAGTTCATATCACGCGAAAAGGACGTTTGGTGTGTAGCGTTATTGATATTTCAAATAAGTTCCGAAAATAAATTTAATTAGTTGATATCTGTGTAACTGATTTTCTGTCTAGATTTTTGTGTGCAATAACACAGGCACCTTGGATTACAACCGGGTACATCCTCAGGCATGGGTCAACCGGGCCCGAGGCCTCGTTTCGCTCTCGACTCAGCCGGAATAAGATCATATAATTCGAATATTTCAACTGTCAAATATTATTTCCGGTTGTATTCTCCAAAAAACAGGGAATTTCGGACGATATGTCAATTGGCTTTTTGACATGATGACCGTCTTCCATGTCTAGGTCTAAGCCCTACCACATTTCACCCTCATTTCTCATTCAGTCAAAAGGCGGTTTGTGCGATTTTAAGTCATACACATTTATTTGTTTCGGGTTATTGTTTGTACTGTCTACTTTTAAGGGTCATGGGGGGCCTAGATTTGTGTAGAGGCCCAGGGCCTAAAGAAGTCTTAAAACGTCCTTGTTTACAATATAACCATTGTCGGTGTCAATATTAAGTCTTTACAAATTTAAATGCATTTTTCCCTGATTTTTATTTTGTTGATGCACACACACACGTGTTTCCTATTCTTTAAGGCTCTCTAAACAAAATCTTGATTTTTTTTTCGTAGATATTTTTATGGATTTCGACCCTGGTTTTTTAAATAATTTTTTAAGAAAAATAGCATATTCATATTTTTAGAATATGTTTTTTTTTGGGGGGGGGGCTACAAAATATTTATTAAGATTAATTTTTTATTCTATATTAACTTTTGTTCCCAATAATCCAAAAAACATATAACTCACTTTAAATAGCTAAACATATTAAAATAAAGAGTATTTTTTTTATGGAAGCCTTAAAAATTTCCCTTTTTTTTTTAGTTTTGAGATAATGATTTGGTAAATTTTACTTTTTTCCCGATTAGAATCAAATTGATAACCTAATCTAAAAAAAAAAAAAAAAATCATTAATTACTTTAAAAATATGTAAAACTGTATAATTTTTTATTTTATTTTTCGGAGTACAAAAAGACTAAAACAAATAAGTTTCAAAGTAAAATTAATATTTTAAAAATTTATTAATTTTTTGAGCTTTATTTTATTTGTTTGTAGAACAGAAGGGAAAAAAAGTTGTTTTAATACTATAACGAAAATTAACAGTTACATATCCACATTTTTTCATTTTTCCTGTTAAATTAAGATTTACTTAAGAATCCTCTTAAAATAAAATGGATTAGAATTTTAATGCACACTTATTCATTCAAGCATTTTTCTTCCTGGTACAAAGTAAATTATAAAAAAATATTTGCATAAGGTGAATTCATGTACGGATTAAACTTCCAGCAAAAACGCGATATATCTTTTCCTTTATTATTCTTTGAGTCTACCATGCAACACAATCTCCCCCCCCCCCCTCCTCTCTCTTCATAACTATATTCATTTTTTTTTTCAAATATATTTTTGTTTCTCTCATGAACAAATAGGAAGAGAAAAAAACGCTTTAAGTGGAATTATTCTCAAGGTTAGATAATTCTAGAATACTTTTACTAAACTCCGTCTTGCGGAAAAAAGTTTATAACCTTTTGAATAGAATCCCGAGTTTCTTAAGAACTGTTCTAGAAGATTCTTTTAAGATATAACTTCATTTTTGCGTTTACTTCTGAGGAAAATTACATTTGAAAATTCACAAATGAAATTAAATCTATTGCTTCTTTTGTGTGTGAGGGAAAAATTATTGCACCCTGTAATTAGAGATTTTTTTATTTCACAGTATATTTTTATATATTATGCAGCGATGTCAATCATAAATTTCCTTGAAATAAATGTTATCAATGGGGGGGGGATTAAAATTTGTGTAACAGGGCTCTGTTACCCAAACACGTTTTTCAGAATTCAAATAATTGTTTTTCAGAAAAATACAAAAAAAAATTTTTTTTCAAATTGTTTAAATAAAAATTCATCTATCATGTGTAATGTCTTATAACAATTTGCATAAGGTGGAATATGTTTTTTTTTACGACAAATTAAATCGTTTGCTAAATGTAAGGTATACTGAATGGCGCGGTTTTTGAATTTTGTGTTTTTTAAATACTTGCGGCTGAAATACGAGGGGTGGAACTTTGACAGTGGCAACACTGTGGTGGTATCTAAGTAAACCAGTAACAGCCTACGGACAGGGGTGATCACTTCTGTCTAGTTGTCATGTTACTGGTCTACGCTTCAGGAGGTACCGAGTTCGAATCTCCACAAGCTCGAAAAATAGAGGTTTGTAAAATGGAGGTGCGACTCCATTTCCAAAAATGCGTGAGGTATACTAAGCTTATCACGATTACTTTTTTCTCAATTTGTACTTAAAAAATTTAGCTTAACGTGCTTTAAGTTTAATATAATAATAATAAAAGAAAAAGATAAGTTGTATGTCTGAAATTCAGGAATGTAACCAGAAATAAATATTTATCAAGTTTAGCTAAGCCTTTCTTGTAAAAACTATATGTTCTGATGCATAATATTTCCAGAAAGAATACACAGTCGGACCCCAGTTTACCAAACGAATTTTTCTCTTTCCATGGTTAAAATGAAGCCCAAAACCCCTAGTTAACGAATATTAAATCCCGAATTAACGCATTATTTCAACAGCTGAAATTTTTTTTATTAGTTTGGATCGGAAAAAATTAACTTTTTTGTTGTTGTTGTTTTGGTTGGAAGACAAGAAAAGATTTTTCTTGTTTGCAGCAAGTTTCGACGGGAAATGGTGTAGGCCATTATGAGACTTCACAGGTACAGATGAGTCATGAGGGTAGCCTATCACGTGAGTTTTGAAAAGGATGGAAAATTCTTTTCTTATTTCATCCCTCTCCACAACATAGAGGATAGCTTAATATTTTAACGATAATGTTACATTTGATAGCGGACTTCCTATATGAGGAACTGAAGTTGAGGAAAGTGTTGATTCGTCGGAGCCAATGAATGGCGTTTCTGATGCGGAAATTGATAATGAAACTCTTATCAAAACTGCTACATTTTTTACTGCTTTACATTGTTTTGAAACTATGAAAACATACCTCTTGCAGAAGGATGTAAATGACGAAGTATTTTCTTTCTTTGTATTGAATCGGAAAAGAACTTTTTCGAGTCCAGAATCAAAGATTGTCAAACATCTATTTTTCAGCATTTTGAAATTTCCACTTAAATGGTGAGTAATAATTCACTTAAAGTACACTCATGGACAAAAAAATTAGTGCACCAAGAAATAATTGCGTGATCGTAACAAAACTTGGCATGAAGGTACATGTCGGGGAGATATGCAAATGATTAGAAATGTAGCGTGATTGAGCATTACGTATAGCCGGAAAAGGGCGCTTAACGTCGTTCTCCGAGAAGTATAAAACAGGTAACCAAAGCTTGTTTGAATGTAATGAATCGTTTACAAAGGAAGATCTGAGGTAAACATGCCATTACGCCGTTTTCGAAGGCAATAGGAGCAGCTGTCGCAGTTTAAGAGGGGAGAATCATCGGCTTGATGGAAGTTGGGTGGTCAGCTGGTGAGTAGCTCGTCAATTAGGCCGCTTTGATTGTGTTGTGAGGAGGTGTTGAGACCAGTGGATCCGAGAGATGTCATTTACACGAAGACCAGGCTCAGAACGCCTTCGAGAGACCAGTCGTCGAGAAGACCTCCACATCGTAAGAAATGCCCGCGTACATCCAACTGCTTCATCAGCCGCCATCTAGGCACAGGTAGCACCTTCACTAGGGGCCCCTGTGTCTTCTCGAACCATACGAAGGCGCCTGGCTGAAGGACATTTGGGATCGCGGCGCCCATTACGTGTGCTGCCCTTGACGCCCACCCATCGACGTCTCCGTTTGGAGTGGTGCCGCGCACGAGAAAACTGGACTGTAGCGAAATGGAACCAGGTCTTCTTTAGCGACGAATCCAGATTCAATCTCAGCAGTAATGACAATCGTGTTCGTGTGTGGAGACCCCGTGGTGAACGCCTCAATCCTGCCTTTGCTTTACAGCGACACACCGCTCCTACAGCTGGTGTGATGGTATGGGGTGCCATTGCCTACAATACACGGTGACCCCTAGTATTGCACCATGACAGCCCAGTGGTATGTCTATGACATCCTGCGACCACATCTGTTGCCACTCATCCAACGGCTCCCAGCAGCCATTTTTCAACAAGACAATGCTCCACCTCACACGGAAAGTGTGTCACAAGACTGTCTTCACGCTCTTACTACCCTTCCTTGGCATGCCCGATCCCCAGATTTGTCTCCAATCGAGCATATCTGGGATCATTTGGGACGACGAGTTGGGCATCCCACGAGTTTGAACGAACTAGAGGCAAGGTTACAGCAACTATGGCACGAAATGTCTCAAGACATCATACAGAACTTGTATGCTTCAATGCCCGATCGTATCGCATCGTGCATTCGCGCTAGAGGGGGTTCAACAGGGTATTAAATCCTCCGTTCTTTTGCCTTTTTCTCTGAAATAAATGATCCTTTTTCTTTGATTTTCTAATCATTTACTTATATCAAAATAGTCATTACGTATGTAAAATTTCGTTTCATTTTGACGACTCGTTCTTGGTGCGTTAGTTTTTTTTTGTCCATGAGTGTATTTCAGCTGTTGAATAAAAAATGTGTAATTTCTAACTATGGATATTTTTTGTGTAGTTGCTTATTATAGAATTTCCAAAAGCAAAGTGCAAAAAATTTGTATTTTGTTTGGACTTAAATATAACGAATAACCCCGATTTAACGAACAAAATGTTCGGTCGCAATGAATTCGTTATAAATCGGTGTCCAAGGGTATTTTAATTTAAAATTATCTAGAAGAATGTTCTGTCACTTCTCTTAGAATATTCTTCACTATCACTTTTTGTTTCTAATCGTTTACTATTTTCTTAAAGTAAAATATTCGGAGCAAAATGTTCGAAGTCTTTTGGATAGCGTACACAAGCTTCTTTTTGAGAGAGATTTACATTTTAAAAAATTTAGACGAAAGTGCAGAGAGGAGAGAGAGAGA
This sequence comes from Trichonephila clavata, assembly GCA_019973975.1. Lineage (NCBI taxonomy): Eukaryota > Metazoa > Arthropoda > Arachnida > Araneae > Nephilidae > Trichonephila > Trichonephila clavata. The sequence continues at coordinate 202,147 of BMAO01034965.1, forward strand.
GAGAGAGTAATCTTTATTCTAAAAATCAAAACATCTGAGGAGTTTGAACTCCACTTTTGAGTAAGTCACTGTTGACAATAATCCATGATTTTAGGTAAAAGAGTTAGTTTTACTTCAGGATATTTACATCATAATTATGTGGAATTCAATATTGGATAAGGATAACACTATATTCAAGATAACAATTTGTGAGACTCACATAATCAATATTCCTCAAAAGAAATTCTTGTAAAAAACATAGCATAGAAAATTCAATCTAATTTACGTCTGTGAAAATCAGTTACACAATCTTAGAGTGCTTATTTATTTTTTAATTTTCAGTTTTAAGGTTTTCGCTGGTGAAATCCGCAGTGTCCTTTCCTATTACAATACCATTCTCTGCACGACATTTACTTTTGCTATTTGTTATCTTTAAGTGTGACCTTGAACTAAAGACTGGAGTATATAATGTAACTTATCTTGTTTCTACCTGTAGAAATATTTATTTATGAGTTAAAAATAAAAAAGATAGAAACAGAAAGAAAAAGAGTAAGAGACATTGTGAGAGGTAGAAGAATTAAGAAATTTTTAAGGGAAAGTACTGGCAATGTAAGATTGTTTCTTATCAAATTTTTTTTTGATAGGATTTGTCAACCAGTTAGACAACGTAGATTGAAAAGGTAAAGTAGAAACAAAATTACAATACTGAAATGTATTATGAATAGCGACAAATTGTATTTTTCCGATAAAAACGAATTTATTAAATTCTTTTATATAGGCACATTTTATTACAGATATACAAAATTAACTTTAGAAGAACGATATTTTTCAATTCCTACTATTAGTTCACTCTCTCCCTATATATATATATATATATATATATATCTTGTTCAAATTTTTAATTGTTCATAAAATACTTTTCCATTCAAGTTCAAATACATTTTTTAAACTTGGAAAATAAAAAATTGCAAGGAAAATCGTTTCTATTTTGTCATTTAATATTGTGATTCTGCCATATGTATATACATATTTATATTAATTGTAGATATTTAATAAAAAGCAACTAAAATAAAATTTTTATTTGTTAACCTAAGTAGAAATTGACTTAATTTTTTTCATATTACTTGTTAATATGAAATATTCATATTTTGTTGGGAAAATATTTGTAAACTGCTTTTAAATTTCATTTATCAATAATACTAAATCCTATCACTTCTACGGTTTTTAATTATTTTTTTTGACATGTAAATGATAAAAAACCTTAAATATAAAATTCAGCGTCCCCTCCCGCTTTTTTTTTTTTTTTTTTTTTGAAGAACGAAATAACAGAATTGATTACAGAATAATTAACAGAAATATTTACGCGGAAGGGTTTTAGAAGAGTTTTATAAGGAAAATCTATTTCCATAGTTAAAATGAAGAGATAAGGACGCATCTCAGCTTAGCATTGGCGCGTACAAGAGTGGGGTTTGAGGGTTCAACCTTCAACCTCCTATCCCTATGTGATTGGGGTAGCCTAGTAGTCATGGCCACGGACTCGTTGCCGGCGTATTATGAGTTCGAGCCCCGGTGCCACTGAAAACTTCCATGAAGAGGGGCTGATGCACGTTAAATCTGTCGAGGCTCTTGTTGGCGTGGTGTGGAAGTTATAAGAGTAGTGTGCCAGCTCAGGTGTGGTCCTCGTCACTTGACCATAGTTCAAAGTAACGAGATCCGTTGCCCTCGTTTTGCTTTATAATGAGACATTAATAAATACTCTCATTCCCTCCTATTCCTATAGAGTGGCCGCAGTAGCCAACTGATCAAGGTGTCGAATCATGGCTGGCATGTTATGAGTTCGAGCCCAGTACCACTAAAGACCCACCTTATAGGGGAGCGATGCACATCAAATCTGTCAAGAGCTCAAACGTCCTCCCATTGGTGTGGTGCGGTAGTTAGGAGAGGAGGTGCCAACGCAGGTGTCGTCCTCTTCACTTGACCATGGTTCTTAATTACGAGGTCCGTCACCAAAAGCCCACGTGTGGGTAAAACAGTGGAACATTAATATTCACCCTATTTTATAGACCATTGGTATTCAAACTGTGTTCCACGGAACCCTGGGGTTCAACGAGTCACAAGAAAATATCAAAGAGAAAATTATAAATATGTATGTAAAATGAATTCACGTTCTCTATGAAGTATATATAATTATACAAGTATCTAAAGCTCATCACACTTATTCATTAAAACTAAAAATTTTACTTATACATAAAACTTTATTTTGCAATACATTTTAAACTTTTGTTATAATGTAATAAAAAAGATTATTAAAACGTTTTATCTTTGTATGTACTACCTACTAGATCAGGGGAGGCGAACCTTTATGGATCGACGTGCCATTTTTTTCTAAAGAAGTGTTTAATGAGGTATAGACCTGCCATCAAATAATTTTGATATGGGATATTATTGGGAAAATAATAAAACTTAATACTAACAACACAAAACTCTATTTATATCATGAAGAAATACTTTTTTGCACTGTATAGTTATAACTGTTTCAGTTATACGTGCAATTCAAATTAAAGTAACATTAGTGAGACTTCTGTTGTGTGTTGTAGATTGGATGACAAACAACTTATATACATTGGTACCTCGACATACGAGTTTAATTCGTTCCGCAACCTTGCTCGTATCTTGAATTACTCTTATCTCGAAGCAAATTTCCCCATACAAAACAATTGAACTACCATTAATCTGTTCCAGCTCCCAAAATGTCACCCCAGTTATTTTTTTTTGTTACGTGGTTTTGAATAATAAAAACGTATTTATAAATGACAAATATTTATTGTACAAAAACAAAAAAGAGAATGTAAAGAAATAAATTAGATATCCTCACTGGTCTTTGCCTTTTTCGCTACATTTTTCTCGCTTTCACCTGTAGGCCGTTTAGAAAAAAACATGTCCAAGGAGGTTTGTTTCTTCCTCCCTCTCAGAATGTTCCGGAAATGAGTTAGGCAAGTGTCATTAAAAAGATCAGATGCACGACCTGTTGCAACTTTTTTTGGGTGTTTCTTTTCCACGAACTGTGAAACTCTCTCCAACATTCCTAAGATCTCCTTTATCTCACTTGTAGAAATAACCTCCTCCTCTGACTCCTCGAAACCAATTTCTTGCATAACCTCCGTATGCTGCTGTGACTGTAGCTCTTGTATCTCATGTTTTTCTATAATTTCACGTTTTAATTCAATACTCATCATCCGATCCATGGTTATAAAAATAAATGAACTACAACTGTAAATGTAAATGTAAACGCAACACAAAACGCGAACACAACTACACAACTTATCATAGCAGAAGCACGCTGCTAACTGATTCACTGGCCGTGATGGGCGCGACCGCGTGGCGCGCGGTCGCGTGCTACTACCGGCCGACCTGCTAAACCGAACTCGTATCTCGAATTTCGCTCGTAACTCAAAGCAAAAAATCACTCGCTCGCCGGCTCGTATCTCGAAAAACTCGTATGTTGGGGCACTCGTATGTCGAGGTACCACTGTATTAGGATTGTAAGATGTCACTCTTTATAGAATACATGCTGAATTGGAGTCATCTGCCAAACGGTTTCTAAGCAATAAGTTATTTTTGCTGTAGTTCACTTTTTTTTGACAAAAGGGTTTGTGATTTGTTTCAAAATATCATTTTATAGACGATGTTCTGCATACCACTGTTCCAGAACATAAAACACACACCGCTTTGTCGCCTTTCCTAATAATGCCATGTTTCTCGGTCCACCCAAATTGAAATTCTCTGTTACACTTACTATGTTTCACTTTTTGCTCTTTTGCTGAACTAGCCAAGTTAAATAACAGTTAAAAATCGTAAATATATAACACAAACTTTAAAATACAATTATGTCAATGAAATTGAGTATGCTATACTTAGACAAACTTTGCATCAAAAGTAATTGTAGTCTACTACGTAATTCAGGCAAGACAATAACAAACGAGTGTGCTCCCTGCGACATTATTCGTAAACTTCAAAGTGAACTTTGAAATTTGGAAATAAAATGCAAACCATTTTGATCACTAGCGTGCCAAAAATATTGTGTCGCGTGCCATCAATGCCACGCGGGCCACTGGTCCGTCCGCCATTCCTGTACTAGATTGTGAACATTTTGTTGATTACTGTCTCGAGTTCCACGAAATAATTTCATTCGTTAGTACAATGTTTCGTAAAACTAAAAAGTTTGCTAATTGAAAATGTACGTTTTTTGCATTTGTTGGAGGGAAAAAACTGTATTAAAGGACAGGGAACAGCTCGAGCCTGGGTACGATGCCCGTTGCCACCAAATATCACAGAGTACACACGGAATACTTGCTTGTTAAATCAGTGGGTCCGAAAGTCTTGTGGGCGGTCGCAGCAGAAACTATGAGGGCAGGGGGCTGGATAATATTTCCCTCCCCTTCAGTTCTATGCCTAAATTGGGGAGGTGGAGATAGGTGGTGACGTCATCTACCGTTAAGAAGTCTAACCTGTCTCACAGGCTCTGGCAACTTTCATTCCTTCCCTTCGGAGAGGACACGACAACAACAACAGCTTGTTGACATATCAACGGATTTGATGTTAAAATCTAAATTTAAGCAAGAACAGTTCCTAAATTTCAGATTGAAAATTCATATAAACTACACTGTTTCTAACACAGCTATAAACATTTTAATGTCATTCAGAAAAATGTATTTAACTGAACAATATTTCTGAACATGGGTGACTACAAAAACAAATTAAATGCATAATATATAATGCGGTAGCAGATAATCTCAACAGACCTAGACTTCGACACTTTGGGTAAAAAAATGCAAGCACGTATCCTAGTTACTAAATATAATGCGTGGGTAGGTGACACTTGGATCACAAATTAATTTATTAATGAGTAAATTATCTTAAAATTAGATTTTAAAATTTTTTAATAGCAAATACAATACTTTTTTTAATTGCTTTTACATAGAGTACCTATAACATGTTGATCTACTTTAAATATTATTTTACGAGAAATTTTTCTAAGTGTGTGTGTGTTTAGAATGAGATTCCACGAAAGTACCTTATAGCTCTCTAAGGGTTCCGTAAGTGATAAAGATTAAAGTCCGACATGTTTTTAATTTTTAGCATGAAGATTATACCCTTCGTTTTCAGATGAATTAGTTTCACTAACAATACATGATAATTTAAATGTTTTATTTCGATACAGCTTTTAAATAATTTTCTGTTTTAGAGATATCTGTTCATAAGAAAATCGTCAGTAGTGAAAAGAAGTGCTTCAACCGCCCAAAATTTCATAAAATATAGTTATTTCTCACAATGTGGGAGCATATGCTTAAAATCGTAAGGCCTCTTCAGGTGATGGAACATGCGAGGAAATGGACCAGTTTGGCCCCCTCAAATCCCTCTCCGGAATGCAATGCCACCTTCGTTTCACCCCATCTAGGTTACAGGAGGAGGTTTTCATGCTCGTGTGTTTCTATGGTGCAGAAGGTTTAATCTTAGAGACCAACGCTAACAGCATCTGCACAATACGGGGGGGGGGGGGGGGGAATTGTAATAGTTGAGATATTTCCAGAAAAAATTGTATAATCAAGAGACGCGCGCATAGGTTTTCTGAGTCTTATTTGAAAAACATCAAAATGAATAACAAATTTATCATATTTAATTTGCTTTATTTATTATTAACACCCTTTTATAAGCTTCACTTGTATGTAACGGAATCTTTGAACTCAATTTTTACCCACTTTAAAAGGTCAGATAAATTCGAAATTTTGCTCACTTGTCCAGGAACGATGACAATGCAATAATTTAGTAATTTTGTTCCATTGATCTGATCAGGATCATCAGGATTAACGATTTCCCATTTTCAGATCCCATCCCGCATCTGGCGACTCATTTCAGATCCCATTTCCAGATCTGGCGACCAAAAGACTGAGTTACAACTTAGTTCGATTAACTATAAAAGAGTGTTCTTTAGTTTTTTTTAACTATAATTTATTGTTTTTGTTTAAATAATGTCGCCACGAAAGAGAGGCCGCGGTAGCCTTGTGGTCTTGGTCACGGACTCGTGGTCGACGTGTTATGAGTTCGAGTCCTAGTGCCACTGAAGATCTGCCGTGTAGAGCGGCTGATGCACGTTAAATGGGTCGTGGTTCTAAGTCCTCCCGTTAGCGGGGTGTGGAAGTTCGGAAAGGAGGATACCGGTTCAGCTTTGTTCAAAATGACGAGGTCAGTCACCAATAGACCGCAAGTTACTTCTTAGTATGACGTCAATAAATACTCCCTCTTTAACGTCTGGGGAGTGAGTGAATAATTAAGTCCACTGCTCAGCTACACGTGGGCTTTTGGCGACGGACCTCGTCATTTTGAACCATGGTCAAGTGACGAGGACGACAACTGAGCTGGCAGCCCCCTCTCCTAACTACCACACCACACCAACGGGAGGACGTTTGAACTCTCGACAGATCTAACGTAACGTCTGGAGAGCTCAACGTCATAACTTTACGGTTTTCTAGAACATGCGCGAGAAGACCTGGAAAAGTAAAGCCTTCGAGGGAGGCAGCTCCTAATATTTAGGAAGAAAATGCTACTCATATGAAATATAATTGTAAAACGTAAATTAATAATTTGAAGGTATTTGCATTCTATAAAATAAAGTAATAAATTATTTTATTTTTGACTGCGTTGAGTGTTTATTTACGTCCTATTTAAAGCAACACAAAGGCTACAGAGGACCGTCCTTTTGAGCGTCGGTCAAATAACGAGGACGACACTTGAGCTGGAACCCCTCCCCCCTCTTTACGAATTTCCACACCTCGCAAACAGGAGTATTTTGAGCTTCGACAAATTAAACATGCGCTAGCTCCTCTACATGGTGGGTCTTCAGTAGAACGAGGGCTCAAACACATGACACGCAGGGTCACGAGTTCATGACCATGACACTAGACTACCGCGGCCACGACTTTTGATTGCTCACTCATTCACACCCGCATATAAATATGATGTGGACTTGAATATTAACGTCGCACTGTTCAGCTACACGGGGGCTTTTGGCGACGGACCGCGTAATTTTGAACCATGGTCAAGTGACGCGGACGACACCTGAGCTGGCACCCCTCTCCCCACTACCACACCACAGCACGGGAGGACGTTTGAGCTCTCTACATGTTTAACATGCATCGCTCCCCTACACGTCGGGTCTTCAATGGTACTGGGCTCGAACTTACGACACGCTAGTCATGATCTGATACCTTGACCACTTGGCTACCGTGGCCACAATATGATGTGGAGTATGGGGTATAACTCTTCGTTTTCAAAAGAGTGAGATCAAATAGTTTGGAGACCTCTATTCTATATGCCGACCCCATTTTACTTCTATCGCTTGAGTTATCATTTTACAGAAGCTCTACAATTTGAATGTTAATTGCAATTAAGAAAATTACATTCGTTATGGAACAAAGAAATTCTCTCAATCCTTGACCTATATCGGAGCATAACGAAACAATAAAAACGTGTACGTGTTTTTTATACTCCAGGCACTCTAAAACGCGCTTTGAACAATCTATCCAGAGCACATGCTTTCTTTATATATCTAATGTACCTTGGAAGAGTTTATTAATTGACATCTCTCTGTATTGTTTCGAGATACTTAGGAAAGAGGTTAAATGGGTAATTACTTATTAGACTAGATTGCGCACCTCGATACAACTCTTGACAAAATTTAAAGCTATTTAGAAACAACGATTGGAGATGTCCGGATATAAATATATTCTTTCTTATTTTTTCAGATCTGACAAACAGCCAAAAAGTATTTAAAGAAGCGTTTTTATTTCCTTTGTTTAATAATAATACTCAATCCTAAATATTCAAACACTAGTCGTTATTCCCCCGCTTCACTGAGTCATTTCATAGTAAAGTAGGACTATGTATAGATAGACTTTTAAAATTAGTGATTTCTAAATCTTAGCATTTTCATAGCCCTCATTTCTTGATTTAAAAAGAAAAGTACTCAAGAGTTTCTGAAACGGAATAAAATTATCTTTTACTCCGCCATCAATTCCCCTTGAGTATCGATTACTGCACAACCCAATTTTAGCAGATCTCTGTTCAGCAAAAGAAACACGATTGCTAAATTTAGTCAGTATGTTTTATAATATCTCAGTGGCTGAGTGGTTAGCGCATCGCGCTTCCACTCCACAGGTACGAGGTTCAAACCCCGGGCGGCTAGGTAAGGTTGACTCAGCCTTTCGTCCCTTTAGTGGGTCGATACCAAGCTTGCTTGGTAACTTAACACTGAGGGCCATAGAGAGAGCAGACCGATTTTTACCATAGCAGACCTAGTACATTTTCCGGGAGCTGGTATCTCTTTTGAGTATGGCACCATATAGGTGGTATATTAATCCTCTCAAATAATTTTGACACCCTGCTTTTTCCCCATACTCCGACATCTGAACTCTGAAGATGCGAAACCGTGCTAGGAATGAAATTTTACCAAGAGTACTTAAATCAAACAGGCACTCAAAGGATCTTTTACATGCCACATAATCATTCGACAAAAACGCTGTCGATTTTTTACATCATGAAAATCCACCGACCGGGGAGAACCCACAACCTTAGAAGTACAAGACCAGCGCCAAAACCAACTACGCCACCTAGCCAGCCGGCGTAACTTCACACATATACGCATTAATTCATTCTTCCGTAAGTAAGAAAGTCTTAGGGGGAAAAAATGTCTAAAAATAAATATGAATTATTTATTTATTTGGCTTACATGAGCTTAAGACTCCTTTGAAACAACAGCGAAGCTCCCTGCAAAATTTTGGAACGATACGATCAATGGCGTGGACTTGTTTAAATACAAATAAGTAAGAAAACATTCAAATTTATGAATAAGATTAATCAATTTCATTTCATTTTAACTACGCCTATTTATTTGTTATTGAATTATAACGGATTTAATTCTATTAATTTGTTTTTCAATGCGAGCATGAATTTAAATGAAAAAAATAATGCATTTAAATTACACAAAAAGCACACACACACGTTATTTTTTTATTTATTTTATATCATGGAATGTTTAGTAATTTGGTTAAGGAGATTTTTACCTACAAAAGAAGGTTACTAGATCAACATGAATTATCGTTCAACACTTTTTTTTAAAATTTTTTATTGAGAACAATTATAAACCCCATGCTCCATCTAATGTATCACACGGAGGCTTAGAACACAAAGGATTACAACACAAGCATCCATGCATTGTATTCATCCATAATATTCAAAGTTTTCTCATTGTAGAGTGGAAATAAGGATAGTGATAATTTGTTTGAAATCAATAATTGTTCAGAATTCCACAATGTTTTCGGAACTTTCAGAGGATTTTTGAGTTAGCCAAAGAAATAAAATAAATCTTATATCGACAACTTTACTTTAAAATTGTCTTTTCAAACTTCAAAAAAAAAAAAAAAAAATTTAATTCTCCTTTCAAGTTGCATAAAAATATTGTCCACGCATACAAGATATTGATCATGTAGTTTAGCCTCTTAACAGAAAAAAAAAAAATGTTACTTTTTTGGAGAAACTTTTAAGAATTTGAACTTTACATCCGTTTCTACTTCCCTTTCTCATTTCTCCATACACTAAAGATGAGCAATTTTCAACTAGTCCAGAATATGGTAATATAGAATACCAAGGTTTGGGCTCCGTTTGTAGCTACTAGATTGTTCGTATTTTTAGAAATGTAAATGGCATTCCATCATACCCGACTCTCGTAAACGATATTTTGAGAAAGCGTATGAATAGGCAATTTTTTTTAATATTTAGTGTCAGTTGAATTTAAATATACATAAAAATTCGTTTTAAGAACATTATTTTAGAAAAAAAAAACATTTAAAAACATTTTTTTTGGTGGTGGGGGGGGGGGGCGAAAAATGAAGAAAGAATGGCATTTTGTAAACATTTTCTTTTTATAAAAAATACTTCTATACTAATAATATTTTGCCTATACATAGAGATGACTCTTTTATACCGGGGTTGAACTAAGATTTTTGAAATAAATAATTTAGAAGTGGATTTATATTCATATTTTATTTATTATATTAGAGTAGATAAATTTTTACAAAAAATACCCGTTATTTTTTCAATGAATCGCAACTCTGAAAATTTAAATTTTTCAAAAATCCTAATTCAGACTCTTTAGAGAAGTCCAAGTTATGTTTAGACAAAATATTAAAATAATCGAAGCATTTTTCATAAAAAATAAGAATGTTATGAAAATAAGTCATTCTTCCTTCTCTTTTTGCTAAAAATAAATTGCAGTGAAATATATATATATAATTTTTTCTTGTAATAATATTTTAAGACCATTTTATATGTATACTCTAACTGAACTGACACAATATATCAAAAAGTTATGAATTTATTCTCTTTTTCTAATTCGCGTTTCCGGACGTAGTCACAAGGGGGGGGGGGAATAAAGGTGTATCATCGATGTGAGTTCAAAATATTTAGGATTCTTATTTTCAATTTCGCAGATGGACATGATTCACCTCGTTTATTTTTCAAACAGATTTCTTAAACCACCTTTTTGATGAGGCATGAGTAATTCGTAATAAATTTAACTACGACCTGCGAAAGAGGCAGATATTTTATGTTAGTCAATAATTTTTTAAAATTAACTTCAATTACTTAATATTACAAGAAGAAAAAAATAGCTGCTTTTTAAAAATCTGGGTCATAATGAATCAGGCTAATTTTGGCCCAACTCTCTGTCAAAATGACAAAAATAGAAGGGATCGTGTTCATTTTTGATTTTAGGTAGTCAATATAAACAATCTCTGTTATGTCCACTCCACTTGCAGTTAGATGGCCAAATGCGGAAAGAATTCCTTTTTACTTCCCATTAATTCATTTCAAAAGAAGGGGAAAAAAATAATAATTCCTTTCTGTTCACAGCTGTAATGTTCCAAAGTTTGGATTTCATGTGATCTATTTCCCTAAAGGATAAAGTGTTTCCTCACCTGTAACAGTCTCTGGAGAGGGTTATAAATCGGTTTTTACTAAATATAGATGGTAAATCTTTTGGAATCAAATTAAGTTGCTAATTGAAAGCCATTGAAAATGGTTTTTCTCTCTTCTTGAAACTTTAAATATAACAGATTTCGGTCGTTGGGAAATGTAAGACGGATAAATCATAAACCGAAGTAAAAAAAAAAAAAAAAATACATATATGAATTAATCTAGACTTTCCTTTTATAAACCGACAGATGGAAAATAAAAATAAAAATTTCTTTAAACGTTCGGCAGCATTTTGGAAATTATATTTTAAGTTTCTAAATCCGATTATGTGTTGTTCTTATGCAAATATTTCCAAAAGGAAACATTCCTTTTATCGTTTGCGATTTTTTAACGATTCCATTTATGTGATCTTACTAAACGAATTTCTGAAGCGAACAACTGCTTTTGTTCTGATATTAGTTTTATTATTTAATTTTAATTTATTTCTATAAACAAGTAAATGAACTTTTCAACTAGTAAATTGAATTTAGAATGTTCCGAATTCACATTTTGAAATATTTTTTATCATGAGGAAACAAATACTGATTTGTCTCGTTTGCACGATGAAGATCTATAACACTAACTCATTTGAGGAAAATATAATCTCTTTAGAATATTCAATGTTGAAAAAAATATTGCATAACTATATATTTTCCTCAATAAATACAATACTTTAACTGATGATCCATATTATTATGCGAAAGATTAAAATATTCCGGGTCAAAAACTAAGAAAATCGAGTTTTTGAAATTTTTTTTACTAGATGTTATATTGATTGTGCTGAGGAATAAGTTTTGTGATTTACAAAAATTAAAGGTGGCTGAAAATGCAATGGTTCATATACAGTGGCCTTCAAAAATGTTCGCACACTAACGATTACATAAAATTTAATGTTCTTGACTAATAAAAATTAATCCATCGGAACTGTAATTTTTTTTATAATGTCTACAACATATTCTTATTTTAATAGCATACTCAATTTTTAAAACAGTATAACTATTATTTAAAAAAATTAATAATAAAAAACTACTAAAAAATTACGCCACAAAAGTCTTCTTACACTTAAAAAAATCTGAATATAGTTTTAAATGTGTGTTTCTGTCTTAATTTAGTACTTAGTAGGATATCTTTTAGCGTCCACAACAGTTTTTAAGCTTGGTACAGATTTCATCTGTTATTTACAATTTCTGCATCGAGATTTTCCTCCATTTTTCTGTGAATATTTTTTTTTGCTTCATGTTTTGTTTTTATGTGTCAAGTTTCCTTACTTTAAATTCAAATTCCCGCTAAATATGTTCTACTCGGCTTAAATCAAATGATTTAGAAGCTGTTTTCAGAATTTGGGCACAGTTATAGAGACACCAGTGGCGTATGTTGAGAGCAGTGGGCTTGGGTACATTATTTTGTTAAAAATGAAATCATCTCCAATACCCAACTTTTGGGCAGATAATTTAAAATTGTTCTTTAAAATATTTAAGTAAAGCTCATGATTCTAAATACCATCAAAAAATATCAAATCACGTAATCCTGAAGCCGATTTACACCCCAACACAAGAACACCTCCCCCTCCATGCTTAACTATCCCAACTGAATTCTTCAAGATTTTTTTTTTTACTTATTCCCCCCCCCCCCTCCAAACTATTATACCCCGTCGGAACCAAAAATAATGAATTTTTTATTACCCCAACAAATTAACTGCCAATCTTGAATTTTCTGCAACTTTACCCCAAGAATCGACCCATTAAGCGACATTTGGGTAGAAGCGATGCGGCGATTAGACGACACTGACAAGGCAAGAGTGGGTGAACAACGGTAGATATCAACGTCAGAAAGGCAGCGTTCGATCGAAGGCCACAGCACAGCAGGAGGACAAAGCGATTGTCAAAAAAGCTGTCACAGCACCGGATTTGTCGTTATCAACTCTCCACCGTGTGACCAGTATTGAATTAAACTACGTGGAGGCCCCTAAGCAGTCGAATTCTCGGGGCCCTGTAGTCTGTTTTTGGAGCACTAACAAAAAACAGAACACGTTCTTGCTGGCCCCTAAAAAGCGCGGGCCCATAGGCAGTTGCTTACTCTACCTAATGAGTAATCAGGCACTGCGTGTGACCCGCATACGCGTGTCCAACATAATCCTCCATAGATGACTGAAAGAGCGGAATTTACGCTAGCGTTGACCGTTACACAACTTACCTCTCGCGCATGTACACCGTCAAGTTCGATTTCAGTGACACAAAGGTTAATCAACGTGGAACTTCACTGACAGGGAACGCATAATCTTTAGTAACGAGTCCCGATTCCACCGTGACTTAACGACAACTGTAAAGGTGTCTGGACAGCGTGGGGATCCTGCCCACAGGCCCAATTGAAGTTTTAAAATTTATTTCTGTTTTAGAATTTGATTCAAATTTTGCTATTGCATTTATTTTACTTTCTTTGCTAAGAAGTTTGGCAAGTGTAGATATTAGTTTCTTAAAATTAAAATCAATAAAAAATTTCTAACAGCTCACAAATTCTAAAGATATATTAAATAGCTTAGCTTAGCTATCGAACATGAAATAGCTGAACAAATTGATCAGAAAGTTTTCAGAATTAAAAGTCAGAAAAAAAAAAAAACAGTGGTAATTTTTATGTGTTTTTGTTTTAGTTTTTAATATATATCCTAGCTGACCCGGTACGGCGTTGCACGGGCTTTTACCGAGGGTATAACTTAATCCCCATGTTAATTTCCTCCTTTATTTCTGACGCCAGCACTTCTTTCTGTGTGGGTGTGACACGTACGATGTGAGTGCATGGCCCGTGAGTGCGTATCATGGCTTTCTCGTTTAACATTTTCCCTTATCTTGACAAAATCAGCACTTCCAATATTATTTTTCGAAATTACTTTGACTTCTTTGTTTCTTTCCTCTCCGCTTACCCCGGGGTTGCACGGGCTTTTACCGAGTGAATAACTTCATCCCCATGGGAATTTCCTGTTTCCCTTAGGACGATAGCACTTATGTGGTGTGTATGTGTATGCGCGCGTTGTGAGTGATTTCTTTAACTATGTCATAAAAACTCCCTTTTTCGGTAAATTGGTGTGGTGTGGTAATTAGGAGAGATGGGTGAAAGCTCAGGTGTCGTCCTCAACACTTGACCGTGGTTAAAATTTCGAAGTTCGTCGCCAAAAACTCTCGAGTAGGTGAACAGTGCTAATTTATAAATCACTCACCTACTTTCCAATTCTTTCGTTGCAGTTTTTTAGTCCTCGGAAACGAAAATGTAGCCTTTTAAAAAATAGTTTGTATGTTGAAAAAAGACAGAAAAGTAGAAATTTTTCAAATTACAAAATTTCACTACTATTTTAAATTTTGAAGTAAAATTATGAGGATTTTTTGAAATGTTCGACACATGGGAATAAAGTTTCATGGAATTATCTTTTTAAAAGAAGAAATCATTAAACGATTGATTTAAGTATTTTGAGTGTTTTATTAAAATTTGTTCAAAAAAGTTTTTGGCTTTTTATTTTTTAAATTACTGATTTGATACAGATAAATATTTTAAATGAATCTCAGAAATGTATTGAATACATTCTTTCATCTTAATCTGTCATCAATAATGATTTAATTTTGAAAATTATATAAAGAAGAAATGATAAAAATTGAAGCAAAAATAACTTTTTCACTCGCATTTTTTTTACTCACCAAATTTGCTGATTTTTACATGTTTAAGTCAGAACTTTTGGTGTAACCCTTGAGTTAGATGTGAAGTTTCAGGTGAAACAGTTGAAAGCTATTTGGCGCGAAACCATTTTTCGACGCCAAGGCTTGGCAAATTGTAAAATCGCGTATTTTTTATTAAAGTTTTTATTTTTTAGGGCTTAATTTTTAAGTTAATGCTTTCAAACTTCACACATTAATTTCGAAAACGAAGGACTTTTAAATAAAAAATGTACAAAAAAGACTGTTTAGATTATTTTTTGTAATAACGTTATTTTACGAAAATAACAAATTTTTTTTAAAATCCGTAATTTTTAAGCAATGTTTTCAATCTTCGTACAGAAGTTTGATAACATTATTCTACAAACGCAACAAAAGTTTCGTATGATAATCTTAATAAATAACGAAGTTATTCAATGTTAAGTTAAAAATTTCGACAATTTTTCGAAAAATCTTTAAAAAAAAGTTTTGGGCATTTTATTTTTTAAATGACTGGTTCTAAAAGAAAAAGGCTTGAAGTTATTTAGTGTAGAATATCGTTTTCATAACACGAAAATAAATTCATACGCAACGATTTCCAAATAATTTTCATAAAAACGCATCAATTTTAACTATTTTTTAAAAAATATTTAAAAATAGAAAATATTATTATTTTGCAAAAAAAAAAACTATACTGTATCGTGGCGAAAGAAATGATCTTTCCGACTCTGTAATTATTTTTTTGTCTGATTTAAAAAACAAAATTCGGATGGCTGTTTAAATAATGTCGAGAATACCGAAAAATTTCACCCTCTGTTCATTCACGACGCTAGGCGGGGAAAATAACGCGCAGGGTTAAAACAATTAAGCGTTTTAAGGTTTTAATTAATATCTTTTTAACTAATTACAATATCGTAATGAAAAATAGTTTACGTCCTATTCTCAGACCTACTGAATATACGCCCAAAATTTCATAAGAATCGGCCACACTGTTTCGGAAGAGTTTGGTTACAAACACTGTGACACGAGAATTATATATATTAGAATACACACACACACATATATACAAGTATATATACTGTTAGCTCCCTTTTTCTTCGCCAGGAATATTCAAGTTTTTTAGGTGTGCATTTATGAACAATTTTTATCTTTTTTTAGTAATAGTTTTTTTTTTATTTTTGGGGGAGAGGGTTGGCATTTTTCATTTCTGTCCGGGGCGGCAAAATTGCTAGAGCCAGCCCTGCAACCATATTTCACAAATGTCTTCAGAATTACGGACATTTACTGAATTACAAAAAAATCTGAAAAATAACTCCAAAATCTACAGCTACTTTATAAATTTTTGAATGTCATTGCTAGAGAGATTTAATTATTTGAAGAAAAAAAATCGCATGGATACTCAGCTTCCCGCTCTCTTTTGGTTCTACATTTTGAAGTGAAAAATCTTTCCTGAAGCGAAAAATCTTTCGAGCACGCAAGGAAAGTGTTTAAGAACTCAATGCTTTGAATCATGTCAAATTGAATATCACAAATTATTTTGCAATATGAAAGAAGAGCGATATGTTCTATAAAAATACGAGCACTAGGTGTACCGCGCGCGAAATATTGGCCATGCGAGGGCGCTACTGTACGCACCTCAGTATCTAAAATGTAAATAGTGTCAGTGTGTAACTTGATTTGTAGAATGTAGGCCGCATTACGGTAAGTTTAGTCTCATTAAACATTACTATAGTCAAAATTGTGTCTTCGTTGAATAGTAGGGACTGATCAATTTCTAAGGCTACCACACACTCATTCGTTTCGTTCGCAAAGAACAGTTCGCTTTGGTTCTTAAATTCTTTTCACTAGGTTCGCAATAAAATTTTTGTCTTTTTATTTAACTATAACGAAGGGAAATAGATGCATTTTATGTCGTCTATTTCTTATTTTAAAAAATAGTTATATTTTATGCTGTTTGTTTTTGTGTTAAGAAATATCTATAAATATTGCAAATTAATCTATATATATAAAGGAGAAAAGCGACTCACTCACTGACTGACTAATCACGAAATCTCTGGAACTATTCAACCTACAGACTTGAAATTTGGTAGACATGTTCCTTTGATAGAGTAGACATCAGCTAAGAAAAGATTTTCCGAAATTCGAAACGCAAGGGGCGTTACGAAGGGGGGGGGGGTTAAGGGCTTTAATAATAATTGTTTCCATGTTTACACTACTTGATGTATAATCTTGAAATTGGGTAAGCGGATTCCTTTCAGAGAGTAGAGATCCGCTACAAAATGAGTTTGCTGAAAATCGACCCCCAAGTGGCGTTGCAGGGGCATAGGGGGCGTTATAGATAATTATTTCCATTTTTAAACTATTTGACGCACTGTCTTTAAATTTGATATACAGATTCCTTTCGTAGAATAATTATCAGTTACAAAACGGGTTTTGTGAAAACAGACTCCTAAGTGGCGTTTCGGGGGATTAAGGGGCGTAATGAGTGAATGAATATTAACGTCCCACTGTTCAGCTATACGAGGGCTTTTTGGGGACGGTCCGCGTAATTTTGAACCATGGTCAAGTGACGCGGACGACACCTGAGCTGGCACCCCCTCTCCTAACTACCACACCACACCAACGGGAGGACGTTTGAGCTCTCGACAGATTTAACGTGCATCGCTCCCCTACACGGCGGATCTTTAGTGGTACTAGGATCGAACCCATGACAAACTAGCCATGATCCGATGCCTAGACCACTCGGCCACCGCGGCCACTTAAGGGGCGTAATAGATAAATATATCCATTTTTAAACTACTTCACCTACCTGCTTGAAAATTGGTAGGTAAGTTTCTTTCCTGGAGTAAATATCCGCTACAAAATGGGTTTTGGAAAAATTGACCCCCAAGGGGTGTTGCGGGGGCGGGGGTTTAAGGGGCGTTATAAATTCCTATTTTTAAGTTATTAGACGTACAGTCTTGAAACTTAGTAAGCAGATTCCTCTCATAGGGTAGAGATACGCTAAAAATGGGTTTCGTGAAAATTGCCCCCAAGTGGCGTTGAGGGGACTTAAGGGGCGTTATAGATAATTATTTCCATTTTTAAACTATTAGACGCACAGTCTTTATATTTGATAAATAGATTTCTTTCATAGAGTAGAGATCAGCTATAAGAAGGTTTTGTGAAAACAGACCTCTAAGTGGCGTTGCAGGGGAATAAGTGGCGTAAGAGATAAATATTTTCGTTTTTAAACTATTTGACCTACCTGCTTGAAAATTGGTAGGAATGTTTCTTTCATGGAGTAAATATCCGCTACAAAACGGGTTTGGAGAAAATTGACCCCCAAGGGGTGTTGCGAGGGGTTAAGGGCAGATATAAATAATTATTTCTTTTTTTAAACTATTAGACTCACAGTCTTGAAATTTGGTTAGCAGATTTCTCTCATAGGATAGAAATACACTGCAAAATGTGTTTTGTGAAAATCGACCCCTAGGTGGTGTTGAGGGGGTTCAAGGGGTGTTATTGATAATTTTTTTGCATTTTTAATTAATTGGACGCACAGTCTTCAAATTTTGCTAAGCAGATTCCTTTCATAGAGTGCAATTCCCCTACAAAATGGGTTTTGTGAAAACAGACCCAGAATTGGCGTTGCGGGGGCTCAAGTGGCGTTATAGACAATTATCCCCATTTTTAAACTGTAAGACGTACAGTCTTGAAATTTGATAAGCAGATTCCTTTCGTAAAGTAGAGAACCGCTACAAAATGGGTTTCGCGAATATCAACTACTAAGTTTAATTTCGGGAGATTAAGAGGCGTAATCGATAAATATTTCCATTTTTAAACTACTTGATCATCCTGCTTGGAAATTGGTAGGCATGTTCCTTTCATGAAATAGAGTTCCTCTAACAAAGAGTAAAATGAAAATTGACCCCTAAAGATGTTTGCGAGGGGTCAAGAGGAGTTACAGAAAAAAATTCCTGTTTTTAATTGTTAGACCCATATACTTGAAATTTGTTAAGCATGTTTCTTCTGTTGAATAGGGATCCATTAAGAATAAATTTTAAGCAAATCAAGTTCTGGGGGGTTGCAGGGGGTTACTGGGACGTATTGACAAAAAAATTACTTTTTTCGAGCTACAAGGTTTATAATAATGAAATTTGGTTTGCATTTTTCTTTTGTTGAATTGAAATCCGCTAAGAGCAGTATTTTTGGAAAACGGCTCTCAACGGGATTACGGGGATATTTATAGTAAAACTTTTGCTTTTTTCTGTTAGATTTAGACTTGAAATTTGGCTTGCATGTTCCATTTACGGAATAGAGATCCACCGAAAATTGGTTTTGCGGGAATCCACTTGGTTTTTGAGTTACGAAAGAGCAAACATCATTCTATGCTTCAATTTTAGAGATTTTTAGAAAATACAAATTAGATGAGTTCTGCCCTTTTTTTTTATCAACAGGTGACAGTTACAGGTATAAGTATGTTTTTCAATTCAATCGAATTCTTAATGCTAGGACTTAGATATCAATAATTTATACATATATATAAGCAGTAAAAATTTATAAAACATCATGAAATACCCAGCGAAGCGGGCGGGTAACAGCTAGTAAAATATAAAACTGTTAATCTATAAAAATGACTTCTGTCCTCTAACTCTGCATTGGTGGAATCCAATTATCTCAAACCTGTCCTACTGTGTGTCACTCTGAATGATATTGTTTGATTGATTTGGCTCACTACAGCTAAAAGTCTACCGACCCTGTTCTGAAAGCATTTTTCCAAATTGTGGAGAAGTTCATGCACGCTAAATTTGTCAAACCTAATATTCGCCATTTTTTCCCCTTTTTTATTCCACGTTAAACATTTTTGTATAAGTGGTTTTGTAAGACTTATACACGAAATGTAATACCAATGGATTTCAATCTCACTTCAGATGCAAACCTATTATTGCTTTCAGTAGCTGTTTCCGCATCCAGATAGAGCCCTTTTTTTTACTTATGCATACGAAAGCAAAATCTACCAAATATTTTTAACACGTTTTTATTAGTTTCACTTGTTTGTAACGAAATCTTAGAACTCGATTTTTACCCACTTTATAAGATCGGATTAATTTGAAATTTTGCACACTTGTTAAGGACCGATGACAATACAATAATTTCATAATTTTGTTCCATTGCCCTTATCAGGATCGTCTGGAATAACGATAATCATATTTGGCGACAATTCCTTTGACCACTTCCAGATTTAGCAACTTATTGCATATACAATTTTCAAATTTGGCGACCCATTCCATATATCGTTTTCAGATATGGCGACTAATTCCATGTACCATTTCCAGATTTGGCGACAAATTCCAGATTTAGTGATTAAAAAAATAAGGTGTAACTCTAAAGCGAGTTTTTTTAAAGCTAATTATATGCAAGTGTAAAATACACTTGTGGTTAAGGAAAATAAAACAAAAAAGTGTTTTTTATGTGAGAAAGTGAAGGGTGGGTGTGTGTAAGCAATTTCTAACCATTAATTCCAATCGTGCATGTGAAAAAAAATTTATTTTCCAACTGCTAAATATTTTTTTTTATAAAGTAATACGTTTAGAAGTAATGATATGAATTAACATTATAGCAATACGTTTAAAATGGGATAATACGATTGACACTTAATATTAACATGCTTTTATTAACTGACTTTCTTGAATGTCTGTACGGGCAGAATTTTGTAATTGATTAAACTGTGTGACTCTCCAATGAGTTACAGTGGCCGCGGTAGCCGAGTGGTCTAGGCCTCGGATCATGGCTAGCGTGTCATGAGTTCGATCCCAGTACCACTAAAAACCCGCCGTGTAGGGAAGCGATGCACGTTAAATCTGTCGGGAGCTCAAACGTCCTCCCGTTGGTGTGGTGTGGTAGTTAGGAGAGGAGAGGGGAGTGCCAGCTCAGGTGTCGTCCGCGTCACTTGACCATGGTTCAAAATTACGTGGACCGTCGCCAAAAGCCCTCGTGTTGCTAATCAGTGCGACGTTAATATTCTCTCACTCACTCCAATGAGTTACAAATTTGTAATTTGGACCATACCTCAGAAGTAGATGACAATGTGTGTATAAAAAGGTGAAAATTGAAAAAAAAAACGAAAAGGAAGAATTTTATACTTTTTAGTCCGTTATAAAAATATGGTACATTAAATTTTTTTTAATTGGAACTTTTTCTACTAGCAACGTAATTTCGGCTCCAAATATCAAACTCAAGGATAAATTCAACAATGAATAAATGATAATTTAAAAAACACGATTTTACTGTAGATCGAACTAAAAAATGAAAAAATAAATTTTAGTTTTAAAAAAAATCTAAAGAACACGCTTTTATACTGATTCGAACTAAAGAGTAAAAAAATAATTCTTAATATAAGAATAAAATGATGAACGAGAAAATTAATGTCATTGTGGTAAACTAGTGGGGTGCAATTTCGGAATTAAAATAAGTTAGAAACTATAACAATTGACATATTTATAGAGCACCCCACGCTTTTACCACAATGACATTAATTTTCTCGTTCATCATTTTATTCTTATATTAAGAATTATTTTTTTTTTTACTTTTTAGTTCGAATCAGTATAAAAGCGTGTTCTTTAGTTTTTTTTAAACTATAATTTATTCCGATGCTCTTTCCCGGTTTTAATTCAAAATACGTAAAGATTAAATTCCACCGCCCATCCGGTATAGTGGTTAGTGACACAGACTGCGGTGCCGCAGAACTTGGGTTTGAATCCTGGAGAAGGCATGGATGCTTGTAAATGTATAGTACCTTGTCGTAGTCTCTCACTACCCCTATGATTATTAATTCCTCTTTGCACATTATCTAAATTTGGATATGTTGGATTCATAATTAATAACTACTTAAATAATAAATCACAATTATTTATTATTCCTTATGATAGAAATACACAAATATTAATCAAACTTTAAGAACAACAAATTATAGTGGAGTGAGATCAGAATTCAATTATGAACGACGGAACACTAACTGATACCACGGGGAATAACGCATACAATCAAACTACGCATTTAAATCTAATCTATAAAAATCACAGACCTGATATCTCTTTAAGACTGGATTCTTGAATACTTGAAGAATCTATCGAGCGGTTACAATCCTTGATATCTTCAGTTACGCCCGAACCGAATTTAATGGATCTTTTTCAATAATCTTTCTTCCGCTAACAAACTTCACTTAGTTAAACTAATCTCCTAGAACCACCTTCTTAATCAATCACGTAGTTAACTCCTCTATCAAAACACGTAGTCATCCTCATCTCTTCATTTCATTTCTCCCTTTTATATCTCTTTCGAACTCGCTAAACCCGAAACTATCTTATTTGCATAAGTCACACTTTTAGCTCTCAGCGGGGATTGGATAAAATAAATACAATTTAAAAGATTTTGAGAGAAGGTTAGTGAAACGCGTAAGCACCCGTCACAACCTTATATAGCGGCATAGGGGTACTCTAGATACACGTCGAGCCACAATTCTTTCGAGCAAATTCATACTGTCTCATTTGCTTTGTACTCAAAGCTAATTGCAACGTTCACCGTGATGAATATCGTAGACCTTGATCTGATGTTACTGTCGTTCAGAGGGCATGGGTAACAACAACAGATAAAATTCCCCTACCTACTCGTAGATCACTCCCAATCATCACTCTACTGGTGTTGTTTTGCACTGACATCAAAATTACAATGACAACTGGAAGGAAGAATGCACTCACACCAGATATTACTACCTGTGTTACACTCTCCCCCCCCCTCAACAAAAAAAAAAAATGGTTTCTTCATATTCTCCTGCTTTTCCGATGTTTCCAGGTTTCAATTCAAAATAGGTAAAGATAATTTTCTTATCTTTGAATACATGGTGCCACTACATGTTTGTTGTATTACATTGGTATCGAAAATAAAATGAAAACTATTTAAACAGAAGACATTGTGTGTGTGCGTGTGTGTGTACAACATACGTGTTTCAATCCCTTTTTTTCATCGAGAAAACAGTTTTGTTTTGTCACGAACGATAAAAAAATAATAATAAAATAAAATGGAACTTGACAGCAGGTGGCGTAATAGCCCGACCGTATAATTCGTTACAAAATAGAATCTATACTTCAACTTTCAGCTTCCTTGTTTTTCAGGTATTACTTGTACATTTGATCAATTCAGTTTCAAACAGATAAGTAAACATATATTTAAAGGATCCAAGACATTATTATAATTAAGGATGTATAGCAATATAGTGGTAGGAGGCAGAAGAAATATTGAAAATTGCGCATGCCTGTGTATGTCCCTTTTATTTTATTTCTCTTTGAATATCCGTCTATCATTTACCTCACTTTTTTTACAAAGTCTGATCTCTTCAATATGCAGTTTCAGCGCAGAATCCATTAGTCAATTAGGTTTTCATAATTCTAAGATTCATTTGAAAACAAGTTTCTACCATTTCCCCCCACAACTCTGTTGTTTTAAAAGCGGTTTTGAGTTTTTTTTTATTTGTTACTTGGTTGTTTTAAATTTCTATGAAGAGTTTTTGTAAAAAAATGGTGTATGGTATTCATGTGTGTTATTTCGTTGGGTGGTGCAGAATGTAAAATTAAATAATAATTCAAAAAACATTGGTACTTACGTCTTTTTTATTTATTTTTTTGTGTTAAAAAAGTATACACAAAAATATTAACCACATCCATAAATATTAGATTTTGATGTAACTGATTTCTTTTTCTAAAGTTCTCCATTTCTTAAAGCAAAACTAGCCTTGCATTCCATTATCCTTCAACAGTCTTGAACTAGGTTATGTACGCATTTCTGAAAAGCAAGATAAGTAGAATCATTTTTAAAAGACGAATACAATTTATACGTAATACTATCTCAAGAGTTTCTTGAAGTAGAAGATATAAGCAAAACTATATAAAATTAAGCATTTTAATTAAAAAAAAATGTTTCTTTTATTTCTCCCAATAATTGTGCACGTTTCTAACAGATGACATTTTGTAGCGAGAAAATCATCTTTCATTTCCGTAGAGGGGGGGGGGACTTATTTAACAATGTGTTCCCTCCCATTTCGATGTCTATAGAAATGAAAGAGTTGATTTTCTCGAAGAAAAAAAGGCGCTGGTACTTTTCAATGCTTTCAGAGAGGAATCCCGTGACCATCTATAAGCAGAGTTATTAAAAATACGGTGAAAAAGTTATATGAAGCCTATTTACATAAACAAATTTGTGATAAATCTTGGACTGCGACTCTATATTGGATCCCAGATGAGGAATGTGGTGGCTTCCTCCAGGGTAGAAGCCGGGCTATTGATGTGACGTTATTTTACTTCTTAACTCAAATTCATTTATTTCGCATCATTATTAATTTAAGATCACTATTTCAGATTCACCTCTTCCGCATTATTATTATTTTAAGATTAAATTGAATGAAAATTGAAAATACATTTGTTAACTTAAAGAAATCATATTTATTATTCTACTAATTTTGATACTAAATAAAATACAGAAATCAACCTCTTATCTGAAAGATAGGAGCTAATGGGACGGGACATTTTGCACGTGAGTCTCCAAGGGCTTCATTTCAGCACCTTCGTCTCGAATCTAAAGTCTATCTTAAAGTTTGTGGGGGAAGATAAACTTCAAAATCTGCCTGATTTTCGAGTGCGGCCCTTTATAAACTCCACCGTGTCACACCAATGTCAATGCGCGAACTCTTCCTTTCCAACTCTTTAGCCTGCTTAATTGGTGGAGACTTAACTTGGAGAAATACACTTAACATACTTTATGGGTCTAAAGACCTTTGGGGTGCGATTGATGCGTCCTACTTTGAGGAATTTTTGACATCCGGTCAACAGGGGGAAGGGTAAAAATTACGAAATACAAGGTGTCATATATTCTGTGCCCGTATCACTAAAGGTTCTTCTCTCTCAAATTGTGTTTTGCGCAGACAGAATTCCCTAAAGAATGCTGAGCATCAGATTTTCTCTATTGTCTCTGGTAACATCTAACATAGATACTGGAGGGTTAGAAAACAGTTACAAGGACTGACATCTGACTGACCTTCTGACTGTGTACATTGTAACGGGTCTATTCGCGTACCACCTACTAATCCTCTTTTGGAAATTCTTTCTTTAAATATTATTCTATCGAAAACTTTTTCCCGAAGAAAAAGGTGGGACGTATGCAAACCAAGGCTTATATTTAAACATTCAGGTCCGATGAGACAGAGGTTAGTAGCTAAATGATAGCAGTGAGTGATTAACGTAAGGTAATAGAAACTTCGGCGAGAGTGTTCCGTAGATTATTTGCTTAATATTTAAGATTGATGATTTGTAAATTAGATATTTAAACTGGATTAGCATCGACTTGAAATAGATCAACTTAGACGTATTTTAGATTATTTGGAATGTGTATGCCTAAGATATTCCTAAAGTGACTGATTAAATTTGTGGTAACGTTCGGTTACCTCTTACATCCGAACCTTTTGGTCTACCTGTAAACCCGGCTAAATGTGTAGAAGGAACTGAGTAATCCACAGACATTATTTCCAATCTAATTTGATTTATTAATTCTTGTTAACAATTACCAAACAGACAAAATACAATTCTAATTTAGGTATATGAATTATAGTAGAGTGTGGAGGTGAGATTCTATAACATGGGGATACTACTACAGACCTTCAAAGGAATTTAAGATAGCTTAAATACGCTCAATTACAACCATGTCTCACGCTAATAACTAGCTTCTACTTAATCAAGTGCACAGAACCCAACCTTTAATGCATCGGATCCTACACTGGAACTTTGCAGGCACTCTCTTCAGCTTGATCAAATGACGATGGTTCCACACTCTGTAATCTTTAATTAATTCCACTGCTTTTCAATCTTCAACTTACCTCTAATTCTCAACTTCTGTTAAACTCCTATTTGCACACATCGAACGTATCTACTTCAGCGTGTCAACAATTCACTTCCTTCTTTTCTTTCTTTCTTGCTGCCAACTCGCAAAAACCGAATTTATATAACATACCTCATTTACATAAATCCCATTCGCTTACTCGATGAAAGCTGGTTGAATTAAATATTTTGTTTGAAGAGATGAGGAGATATTAGTGGAACCGCGTATAGCTCTGTCACAAATGTATAATTAAATATTACTTATATCGTCTTCCTAGCTTTTGCTCCCATAATTAGTTTATGGTACATTTTCTATATAATCTTGGGTTGTTCAGGTTTTTTAGGTTGTTGAGACTTGTAGATAAATTGTGTTTGTTTTGACTATGGCTAATCTTCCTTCTAACTCTCGAACGCTGATGTGATGGGGTAGTCCTTCTATGATGCTTCTGTTTGTTTTTTAAAATTCTTTTATTGTTTATTTGTTGTTTTATTTGTTGTTACTTCCTGCGTGTTTGCGCGGAATGTTTTCACTCCAGCAAATGATTTATTCATCAAGTGCTGCTGCTGTAAATAAAAAAAAAAAGCATGATGTATAATTGCTTAAGAATGATATGCATCGAGTTCAGGATAGTTTCTGAATATTATTATGGTAAAATAAAATTTTATTTGATAAGGAAAATTTTTGTCTTTCTTATTATTTTCCTTCGCCCTTAATCTTGCTGGTCAATCACTGCAGGTATTGTTCCTTTGAATTACAAAAACTATATAATAGAGTATAGTAATTAGAATTCAAAATTTCATTCGTATTCAACAAATAAATCTGTAAAAAGTCAGTAAAATAAGGGTAAAGTACTTCAAATGTGATTAGAAATATTTTTAAAAAAAATCCTTTTGATCATTTTGGAATATTTTAAAAATAGAAAATATTATTATTATTATTATTATTATTGTAAATCAAAACATTTAATAGAAATAAAGAAAACAGTATATGATGCGAAAAATATTTGTTTAAAACTATATCAACTTCAGTGAATTGTGGTATACACGAACAAAAAGAAGGGCTTTTTAAGTACTAAAATAATATTATTTCGTTGTAACATTATTTAAAATGCTAATAACAGACAACGTATACATGAAATATTTGTACAGAATTATCCGTCTCTCAATAACACACACGATTTTTTCGTTTTCTTTCAAGTATTATAAATATCTCAGTAGTATATTTTAAGGGTTATTCCATCTAGTATAGGGGTTACTGACGCTGACAGCTGTAAAGCTGTGTAGGGGTTCGAGTCCTGGAGAAGCAATGGATGTGTATTAAGTGTATAGTGCATGCACGGCATGGGCATGGGAGTACTCTAAATAGCCATGTAGTTGTAAGTCCCCTCGTGAGGTTAGTGAAAGCGAAGAGAATAGGGGAGAGCCTTGAACCTTCTCTAGTTTATTCTCCCTCAAAATTGAGTAGGAATGCAGCCAAATTGCGCTGTCACCTGAATGGTGTTCAAAGCTGCGGCTAACTACAAGTGTAAATATAGGCCAGTGAGTTTCAAACTTTTTAAACCCATTGACTCCCTTTGATATTCAAATCTTTTCCACGGATCCCTTTTGCTAGTCAACATTTGCCCACGCGGACCTCTTTTTAAAATTAAAACTTTTTTAAAGCCCGCCCCCCAAGTGAAAAAAAATGTATGCATAGTATAAAAATTACAATGTAAAAAAAATGTTTTGTTGAAGAATTATTTATTGAACAAAAGTCATATAATTTCAATAATTAATTCTTCAACAAAGCATTTTTTTAAATTGTAATTTTTATAGAATGCTATTAGTTTATTTTGAACAAAAAGTAAAATAAAAAAATAATGACTTGGATGATGAGATGCTATGAGTGTACTTATGTCCGTCTTAATGTTTGTGAGTAGCAACCGCAAATCCCCACTAGCATTATATTTAAGTCGGGTTTTGTTTGTGTGTGATGAGGATTTTTATGGCACTGAATCTTCGTTCTACCCAATTGGAAGACGAGAAATTATTCAACAACTTCAGTAGAATAACCTATAATGCAGGATATAAAATTAGGATCGGTTTTTGTAACCAGAATGTGTAGTATCTTTGTTCAAACATTGGCTTAAGTTCCTCTTTCGTGGATATTTCAATAAGATGGTCCTGTATTAATATGGATTCATCTGTTTTGGGGATCTGAGTTAGTCCACGTGCAAAAGGGTTCAACACCCATTCGCGAATACCCAAGCGAATTCTTATTATTTAAGTTTCCGTAAAAATAAAAATGGATCAAAATTTTTTGTTTTATATTTAATTTTGTATGGACACCCTGACATTGTTCAGAGACCTCCTTATCAATCTTAATTTTTCACAGCCCCCCTGAATTATACCGGGTACTACTGGGGGTCTGTAGAGACCTCTTTGTGAACCAGTATTCTAGCCCTTTGTAGCGACAAATTTCGTGGGCCTCGTTCAGACACAATCAGGCATGGAGCATGAGTAACATTCAAGATTTTAATCATTTGTTTATTATTTCATTTAGGCACTATAATAAACTAATACATCCATCATCTTTTTTTATATAAAAATAAAGCAGAATCAAAGTGTTACTTTTAAAAAAAGCCTATGAAACAATCCTTAAAGACCTTAAGCCCTTGACGCGTTTGCCCGTGTCTGACACGGGTGACCTTGTATCTGGAGTAATTTTATTTTTAATTACCGTCTGAGATCCGTTATATTAAAAATTGATGGACTAGATTGTTATTAAAATATCCCAGCAATCGAGCTCCCTAGTCACGCCCTCCCCAAAACTCTGGAATTGTAGAAAATAGCTTACACTATATCTATATACTCATTTTTTTTAAAAAAAAAAATTTATTTTTTTACCCCAATTTCTCCACAAAAAAAAAAAAAAAAAAAAAAAAAAAAAAAAAAAAAAAAAACACCTTTTATTTTAAGGGGTTACCCTTCATCGAGCATGCATTTTAAAATTGGAGTAATTAATGTAACAATGAGTTCTTTACTTTAAATTTTAACTAACATCAATTAACTCTACCAAAATAAATACATTACCTTGTAGTCATCAAATTGTTTCTTCTGACCATCACTTAAATCTGATTTCTAAAAAGAAAAAAACATCAGAGTCAAAAATAGGAAAATTATCCCGGGACATTTTGAGCATATCAATGAATTTTCAGTAAATAAATGTAACACATTCATGTTTTCTATGATTTTTTATACACAAACGAAAAAGCACTAAATCTTTCTAATTTTCCGTCGTATTAATTTAGTTACTCTTCCTTCTACTCTTAGTAATAAAATTATTTGGTTCTTCGAAAGAAAAATTTTTTTTAAAAATGTTTTTCTAAACGTTTACTAAAGAACTTTTTTTTTACAATTATATTGTTTCTCATGAAGAAAAATAATCTAGGGGGAATTAGAAAGGAAAATAAAATAAATAATACAATAAACTCGGCGGAATGTATAAACTCTAAGCATCCAATAAAAAATTACAAGAGGAAAATATAACTGTATTGTATGAAAGTACAGAAAGTAACTGAATATTTTGTATAAGTTCACAAGTTTCCTTTAAAATTATGCAACAATGAAAACAATTCCTTTCATTTTTTTCTCTCTTGTGATAATCTTTATTAAATCCTGATGTAAATTCATATCAATTACTTTTCCAGTTTAATATTTCACACTTCTATAAAATATGTAGTTTTACATACCTTTCTTATTGAGAATTCAATTTTTTAATAGTTTTTCGTAATTTTAATTGCATGAAAAATTAAAGAAGAATGGTAACAAGAAATCAAATGATTCTTTTACCCCCTCCCCATACCCTTGTGTTTCGTTTCTTAATCCATAAAGATATTTATATAATGTTTATATTTCCTTTAGAAGCAAACTTTTCTCTTTTATATTTTCAGGCTAAATTAATAAATTAATTTAAAATGTAAAGAATCTCACCATTAGTTTTCAGGCACATAAGTATTATTTTTGTTTACCGTAAATATAATACCAAATTTAGGGGCTTAAAAAACCATTTCGGAATTTATTTCAATAAAGTATGCTTATAATTTTCTTTTTCTAGATATAACCATAGGTTTTTCTTGACTAATCAGAAATTTAAGTGAGAGAGTTGTCTAAATAAATTTTATCATCAGTTAAACTGTACAAAGATTAAAGATTATTTTCAAAAGTTTAATATAGGTCGAATTATTAAATGAACTTACCATTGGCTGTGTATTTATAAAGCATTGCAAATACTGAAAGGGAAATGTAAAAGCTAATTAAAACATACACTGAAATATTTTGTAATTATATTATTTATCTTTTTCATGATTCAGTAAAAACTGCTTGCGTGCTAGGAGAATGAAAAGAGTAAATAAGGAAGAGGAGATAAAGCAATTTCTGGAGGTAATTTCTTATATTGAAGTTTGAATAGGAGACAAATTCTGGTACCTAAAAACCTTTTTAATCCTTAACTTTTATCTCTCTCTATGTATAAAAAAAGTTTTTCGAGATGCTGTAGTAAATTTTGACGTAGTTAAGATTAGCTGCAAAAGATGACGTTAGGGTATTTTTTTTTTAAAACGAAATTTTTTCTTGACTTCGAATACTTAAGAAGTGCATAGTACATGTAAATTACAGTTTTACAATTTGAGCAACGCGTATGAACGGTTGTATAATTTGTGCAATCGTTGTTGGTTTCCCCTGACAACGGACAGAGGATGCCTCCCTCCGTTGGTTTTCTTTAAATGATTTCAAATAGATTTATCTCAAATATTTCATATCACATTAAACTGAAAAGTATGGATTTGTTAAAATGATTCTATTGTACATTCTTAAGGATAACTATTGCCAAAATGTATTGAGACGTTCCTAATTAAGATTACTTGGCTACAAAAATTAATGAAACATTTACTCAAAACTAACTTGATAATTTGAAAATTTTCTTTTCCTGAATTTTAATCTTTTTTCCCCCACATAAATCATTACTGTAGAGGTATTCCTAGATCAGTATTAAGCGCAAGAAAATATTTTCAAATTCTAAATTATTCCGCTTAAGTATTATGTAAGAATAATTCAATTTTTTGAGATTCCTACTACGAAAAATACATGAAAGATATGCAATGTTCTTCGGAGATGTTAATGTTTCAAAAATAGATATTTGGATGAAATTGCCCACGTGATGTTTATGTAGGTAACTGAAAAAGTTTGGTATGGAATAAAATAGTAAATTCTATTTCTTTGATTAAATACCTGCATATGTATTTAATCAAAGTAAATGGGACAAAAACATTATTGAAGAACTTATTGCTGGCAGGTGCAATTAAAAAAAATACAACGATTCTTAATATCTCTTTACTTTGTTGCAATCATAAGCATCATAAACATTATCCTGCATTAAAAAGGTAGCAAAAAATTGAAAATAGCTACATTTAATGCGACTTTTTGCATTGCATATTATCCCCTAACATTCCAAAGTCAATATTGATATAGTGTACAGTCGTGGCCAAAATTGTGCACACTTTTTAAAATTGTTATGTTTTTTAAGTTTGTATGCTTATAGAAAATGTTACATTGCACAGTATTTTATAACATTTTAAAGAAAATTTAGGTACTAAATTGAATACAAAAAAAAAAAAAAGAATTCAAATATTTTCAAAGCAAAAAAAGTAATGCTGCAATAACTATCAATATACATTAGCTACTCTTGACAGCAGGGAGTTGTCAGTGCTTAGTGTGATAGCCTTCATTTTTGATCATAGCTTCTTACCGGTGTTCCATTGAGCTGAAAATAGATTTAAATTCTTTCTTCATTGTTACATGATGCCTGAAAACAATTTTATCCTCATTTAATTAATTTTTTTACATGGGAACCTCATTTAGTCAAGATCTTTCAAACGGCGCCACGAGTTTTCGATAGGATTGAATCAGAACTGTTTCCTCGCTAGGAAAACAATCATATTTAGCTAAGAAGCAATGGCATCAAAAATTAGATTGTACACCTTGAAAGATATGTGTGACGAGAAAGTGGTCTTTCCTATGTTAAAATTGCAAGACAGGTGAGTGGTTCACTGACTACATCTGCAGACTGAAAGCTTTGTTTAAAATACCAGGAGTCAAGTTTAATAAAAGGCAAAGCAGGAAAAGGCCATAAAGGATGCCCCACCTGAGTTGATGACAGAAGAACAAAAATTAAAAGAATGTCATCAGAAAAAATCTGAAGGATGCTGGTGTTTTTTTTAGTTCAAAAGCAATCAGAAGATTAGCAGATGTTAGATTAAGAGGTAGAATTCCACGAAAAAAGTAATATATTAATTTACAGCAGTGCTAAAAAGACTGCAAAAGTTATATGGAGGGAAGAAACTAAGATAATGTTATTCGGTTGTGATGACCAAAACTATGTAAAACGTAGAATAGGAGAACTGCTACGTCCATACTGCATCCAGGCAAATTTGAAATACCCATATAGTTTTATAATTCAATCATGCATATCAGTAGATCGTATCGGTCACTTTCAAATCAGCGATGGGACACTAAATGTCTCAAAAAACATTGACACCATTCTAGAGCGCAAACCTCTACCTTCCATCAGTGATCTATTTATTAGCAATGCCTTATTTATTTTTCAGCAAGATTCTTCTTCTTGCCACACAATAAAGTAATCTAAAGACTGTTATCGTTCTAAGATCATATAGTTTTTGCCCTGCCCAAGAAACCGTCCTGACCTTAATTCTATCGAAAACTCGTGGCACCGTTTGAAAGCCTTTGTCCGAATGAGGTTTCCCAGAATTAAAAAGGAACTACTTGAGGATATTATATTGTAAAATCATCATCTAATGACGAAGGAAGAACTTATAACTACTTTCAGCTCAATCAAACATCGATGTGGAGCTGCAATTAAAAATAAAGGTTATCCCTCTAAGCACTAATAACTCATTGCTATCATCAGTATCTAATGTACATCGATAGTTACTGCACCATAAAGTTTTTGCGTTGCAACTATTTGAATAACTATTTTTGTATTAACTTCAGCATTAAATTCTCATTAAAATGATTTAAAAGATTTTGCATTTTGTGCAACATAACACTTTCTATATACATACAAACTTGAAAAAAAAACAGCAATTTAAAAAAATGGCCATAACTTCGGCCACAACTGTATAGCAGACAGTCATGCGCGCACAAAAATAGCTTCGCGGGCACATTGGCAACCGCAGGTGTGGGGTCAAGAACTCCTCATCTACGGCAACGACTTCTTTCGATAATACGGTAGAACAGTCCAATACGGCTGGTGTTTCCGTATTTTGAAGAAAATCTTTTCGAGTTAAGAGAAAAAATAGATCAAAATGCATAGTAGTTACTTGGGACTGGTGTATTATTTCATGTTAACCGATATTTCTTCTTAAGTGTTTTCCCTTTAAGGGGTCTCAGGGGTGTTAAACATGTTTCGAGAGCATAAAATATAAACATTTTTCGAATAGGTATAATTCTTTGAGGTTAATTTTAAATAATTTGATTCTTTTATACATTTTTTATGAAGGAATGAGGTTTCAAAAAAGTATATATAAAATGTTTAAAATATAATCATAATTTTGAAAATAATAAGCACATGAAAAAAAGAAAAAATTTTGTAAGAAATATACAATAAGTTTTACGACGCGCATGATATTTTCTACAAAAATACGTCTAATTACTAGCAATAAGTTGATTTATAAAGTTAAATGTATCTTTATTACACTGTAGTATCTTTATATAAATAGAATGAAAAATAATATTTTTTTAAAAATAAAAAAAAAATACATTTAAAAAAAAAAAAATCAATTTTTTTATGTTTTTTAAAAATATACATACATATAATACTAAAATTACTAGGAAATAATGATTATGATATATTTAATGATTCTACAAAGTTTTATGCATCAAAGTATGAAAGTTTTTAAAAGATATAATGCGCGTAAGTGAAAAAAACACAAACTGAGAAAAAAGGCTTTAAAGTTTTAACCTCTTGAGACCCGAGAAGTAACTCCTCAATATAATTGTCAAATTTTCTTGGTGTGTAACTTAAAATGGAACAATTAAAAGAAAAAAAATATAAAAAGTACATTTTAAAATTTTTATTTATGTTAATTGAGTGGTACCCAAATGGGTATCGTGGAACTGCATGCATATAATGTAACAATATTGAAGTAAAGAGTTATATCGAGATATATAGTATCTTAAACAGTTATTTGTAATGGAATTCAAAGAAGCAATTCCTATTTTGTAAGCACAGATACAAGTCACATTTAATGCATCTCACTCTGGATTTTCCTGGTCCTCCTAGAAAGCGACACTTCATTTGATTTTCTCTTTTTACATGTTCCGGAAAGTGGCCAATTCCGTCATACCGTACATCATTCACAGGCAAAGGAACAATTTGTTGATTTTTTTGCGTTGAGGTCTTTCCTGTACGGCTTCTTCAGAAACTTCTGCTTTTATTAAACTCTCAGCTATCACAAGCTTGAAGTCTATAAAATGAAGTCTATTTCTTAGAGGAACTTTACATTCCTTGCAATGACGAATATACATAATCCAAGCATTGCAGGTGGCCATATTCAAAAAATGTGCAAAGACACGCATTGTCAATTTCTTGGTCCGTGTGGATATCCGGTAATATGAGATTAGTCTGTCCATCATATCAACACGTCCCATGTAAGTATTATATGACCTTTCAATGGCAGGTTGTCTGACATTTACTCTCTGTCTTTGTTCTTTTGCACACCTCTTGCAGCTGCCATCAGGTTTGATACCAAATGCACTTGACAAAAGAAGTACAGATGTCTTGTCTTTCCATTTAACAAAACAAGCTTTTCTATCCTTGCGTCTTCAAGAAACTGATGAACCTCTCTCCATACAAGTATCTTTGGGAAAGCTTTCTGTGACACCATCAGTACGGTTGGTCATTACAGTGCCAGTTAAATATACGTTTCTATTCACGAGGTAATCTAAAATTGCTAGTCCTGTAAAATATCTGTCGGTGAATAAATGGGTTACTTTTTCTGTTGGTATAGTACCAACCGAATGTTTCGCAACTGCTCCTCCGAAACCATATAATTGCTTGTCTTCAACTGGAACTGTATCAGCTCCTGTGTAAATTAAAAAATCCAAACAAGCCCACCTGGTGCAGCAAGTACAAATTTTTTCAATCCTACAGGGTTTGGCTTCGATGGTAAGTATTGTCTCATA
Organism: Trichonephila clavata; assembly: GCA_019973975.1. Classification (NCBI taxonomy): domain Eukaryota; kingdom Metazoa; phylum Arthropoda; class Arachnida; order Araneae; family Nephilidae; genus Trichonephila; species Trichonephila clavata. The sequence goes on from BMAO01034965.1 coordinate 237,014, forward strand.
GGGCATCTACCAGAGAACGGCATCATCTGTTCATCAATTGACAGACATTCTGTTCGAGGAAGTTTCAAACACACACACACACAGGCATTTCTAAACCACTTCTAAGATCAGAAGTGCTTTCTGGAATATTTTCAACGTCTGGATCATCAATATCTGATAGTTCACCATCACTTTGTACAAGCAATTCTTGGATTTCTGCATCCATCAAATATTTTACTAAAAAAAAATGAAAACCATACATAGCGTCGCCACTCTACTTTGATTCCAAGGTACCCAATCGGGTACTTTTGTTTTAAAGTGAAAGAAATCATAAATAACCCCAAAGTAAATTTCTAAAAATGCATGTAGAATAAAGCTTATGCACTTCTTAGTTGCAAAAAAGAGTAAAAACCTAATTATTATATTTATTAATATTAAAAAAATGAATCAACTTCCCAGTAGCCGGGTCAGTCGCCATTTTCTTCCGTTTCTCTACTTACAAGCTGTATGAATCATTTTGTCTTCAGTATGGTACTGCCATCTCTTAGCAGGCATTAAATTGGAGTTTTGCCCAATTGGGTATAATGGGACTTAAGTCGAATAAACCTTTTTTATTGGAACAAATGCTAATCTATGAAAGTCCCCAAATGGGTACCGAGGGTCCCAAGAGGTTAAACTTAATTTGAGGAAATAAATTTTGAAACGTACGTGCTAAAATGCTCCAGGGTCATTATGTTACCCCTTCCTGTTGTTCAAACACCTCAATTTCTTTAGTCTTTTTAATTTTTTGGCTCTGCGGGCCTCAAAAGATCAAGCTAAGCCAGCGTTTCTCAAACTGTGGGGCGCGAGTATATTGAAAAATCGAAAACAAAAGTTTATTTAAAAATATTATATTACTGATATAATAAACATAATACATATTAAATAACATTACATAAACATTACATATATAATAAAACATAAAATACACATTTATACTGATATAATACACTTATATCAGTACTGTACGCAATGTATTTCATAATTAATATAACAATACCAAATTAAGAACAAGTTTAGTAATGACCAATGTCCCTATAGACATGTCATAAAATTATATACAAATTTAACACTTATCTTAATACTTTGTATGGTTTATAATTAAAGTGGTATTGTAGTCTTACGTCAAAGTTTATTAATATTTAATTCAATACAATATTGTTATTGTGTGGAGGGGGCGCGATGAAAATTAGGATTGAAAATTGGGTCGCAGTATAGAAAGTTTGAGAAGCACTGTGCTAAGCTCCTCTTTCTTGACATGAAGATTCGACGATTGTCGAGTTTAGCCAGTGATATGCAAACATTTTTATTCATTTTTAAGCCAAATTTTCCTAAAACAGTAATTAGTATTTGATTTTTATTGTTAAAAATCCTGGTGGCCAGATTTGCAGCAGTCTCTGCATTCTGAAGACCAGAACCAATCATCTTAGGACAAAACTTCCAAATTAAGCATATTTCACTGCATGCCAAAATCATTTGTTCCAATTTCTTAAGAAATCCTTTCTCATGATCCTGCCTTAAATCTGAATTCAGTACAAATAAATTCATTACATTCGAACCTTCGAAAATCCATTGAATCCTCCTTTATGATATCTGTTTCCTGAATTCAAAGATAGACTAACTCAAATATATTTTAGTTTAACGAGATTCTATTCCTAGATACGTAATTAGTTACTTGGAAAGCCTTTTCCGCACTTAAGTATTCTTTCCGAATCTTTCAGAAAATTTATCCAGTGGCTATAATCGTATTTGATGAAGTCACTTCTATATATATACATAATTATTCAGAAACTATCGAATAACTGTGAGATAAAAAGAGGTTAACACACAATGGGCTGACAGTATACCTTACCTTATGAAATTCATTCGGTGTTCCGTACAAAGTTTCTTTATCATTGCATTTTCCTAAAGTGCCACCAGGATAGGTTTTTTGTACGCACGTCTTGAATGCATCATAACTCTGAAACATTTTAAGCGATTAGCTCAAGAAAATCGGCTGTTTTTATACTAAAACTATCCCTTAACCACCCATTTAGCAAGTTACATTACTTTTAACATTTGTTTTATGTACAGAGATACTTCCACATCCGCGAAATCGGAATTGCGTCGGAATTTGCATATCTCGTCGATTCGTCTTTTGTTTGAGAAAAAAAGAATCGGTCAAATTGCTGTAATTGGTAATGGAATTGAAGTAGTTGTTAATCTTGCCAAGCAAATAAGTTTAGAAATGAATAATGATAACGTTCAAGAACTGCCGGAATCCCTCAATCAGGAGTTGATAATTGATGAGCTCATAGAAATACATGAGAAAAAGAAAAACATTGAACAATTGGAGTATTAAGACCTAGTTTAATCAGAAGATCGAATGATGGTTGGAACTTTTTGAGAGAGAGAGAGAGAAGGCATTATTTTTATTGAAAAAGGAGATTACAGCATTTAGAAAACATAGACTCAGCCAATCAGCTTATTTTTTCTACATAACAGGGAACAAAAAATTTATTAGAATGCTACGAGAATAATTTGTGGGAGAAAAATAATCTTTTTGAGCCGGCATACTAATTTGCTAGATTTTATGAAACCTTCTACATCAAAATAACATTGGGTTGCGATTTTGTATCTGTGTTATCTGCTTCAGTAAACATTTTTTCTCTAAACTATCATTTTCATTTGCTTCCGTCTGAACTAAAAGTGATTTATGTATATATTTTTATGGGAAATTATATACCCCGGCACATGCGTACATTCCATTTACGCTATTATCACTCATCCCCATCTATTGCGTAAGTTCGCGGAATTACTGTTCTGTCTATAAATTGTTGATATCTAAGTCTTAGGAGTAAGCTTTCGAAACTTTTGAAAAACATTCTCATAGTTCTGACCTTTTGATTTAAAGAGGGCAGGAAGTTTTATTTTCTAAAACGGAATCTTTTATTCCTCACAGCCCCGAAATTTTATTTCCTTCAAACCTAGTTACGGTGAAGTTCTACTCAACAAAATAAACATGTTTACCAAATTTCTAGTAAGACAGCAGCATTTGGTGAAGCCTGTTCTCAAATTCATAAGGAGAGCACCAACTTTTAAGACAGCGCAAATTTTCTAATTATGATCATGATAACTGATTTTATTCTAATTCGATTGATGTGTTCTCGTCTATGTCTTTCTTATATTGAGGGAAACATACACAAGAACTGGTACGGAGGGCAAATGGTACTGATAGCTAATCGTTCGTATTGGCCAAACGGAGAACTTCAAAGCTGGTATTTGATTAATCTATAAACAGTCTCTATATTTGTGTGGGTCACATCACACCTTCGTTTATACCAGTGATTCCCAAAGGGGTCTATGACGACCTGCAAGGGGTCCACGGCAGTGAAAAAATAATTTGGGGGTCCATGAGTTGTAAATCGGGGTCTACGATAGCCTTAACCAGATTGTGGCTTTAAATTTAATAGAAAATCTAATAAAGTGTAAACCATATTTACCTATTTAACAGCTTTATTTACTAAATTTACTGGGGTTAATTTGCAATTACAAGGCGAAAGCATACATTTTATTAAAAAAGGTCCATCATATCATTGTTTCTAGCCAGAATCAAGCTGAAGGAGTATAAAACTAGGCGTCGTGAATTTTAACAGTTTCTCAATTTGTCACGATCTGCCAGAAAAATGACGTTTTAACCTATGATCAACATTTAAATGCCTTTAACTCAGGATTTGAAACTGGGTTTGAGAATGTTTTGACCATGGTAATATCAAGGTAAGTAATGAATTCATGTGTCACATTAAAAAAAAGCAAAAAGAAAGAAAATGTGTGATTACAAAAGGAACTTATTTTAATAACCTTAACGAAGTAAAGTTTAGAAACGAATGTCAGCAATTTTGGCTTTAAAAAGGTATACCTGTTATTTTTTCGAATTATGGAACATCATAAGAAAGTTTTTAATTGCTTTTCCTAGAGAGAGGAGTTTCACACAGCATGGTTGCCAATCTCCAAAATAAAAACAGAAAAAAAAAAAGATTGGATCTTACTAACCAAGGAGATTGAGGGTTAAAGCTGAAAAGATTGATGCCAAATGTTAAAAATGTGTTATTGGGAAGCACCAAATTCATCACACCCATTAAAAACATTTGTTTGTTGCTCGGTTATTTTATGTAACAGTTAATTTTTATATTAAATTAAAATTTAATTAACTAATTCACATGTGTTTCTTAAGTTTTAAGCACACTAATTAACTCCAGTTAGAAACATAAAACTTTTAAAGTAAGTAGTGCTATACCAGCTGTCAAAAAACATTTAAGCTGACAAATTTGCAAAAATTTAATATTAGGTAAGTAGGGGTCTACACAAAACCGAAAAACATGACAAGGGGTCTATGAGACAAAAAAGCTTGGGAACCTCTGATTTATACCATTAATTCGTTTAAATCAGAGCAAATCATTAATTTTAATCATTATTTTCCGAAAAAAAGTATTTTAGGGTTGACTGTCTAGTAGAATCAGAAAAAAATAATTCCGCTATTTTTTGCAAGAGATTATAATGCTGAAGTCGAGATCCAAAAAAAGAGTTGACTCTCATTTAACACCAAATCCAGGTGGAGATCTTTCAACTCTGTTTGAGAAACGAGTTGAAGGTGTTCATTTCGTTGAACGTCTCGACTAACCGTGGTTCAAAATCTTGCTAGTTCGTTTTAGGTTGTCGAGTGTTGGCATTTGTGACGACTGGAATTAGAAAAGATTCATTGTTTGAGAAACTGGTTATTTACTTCGATAGCTCTAACACTTAAGTGGACTCAAGAGTCTCTAACACATATTATTCATGACACAATCACGACACAGTTTTCTTGTGGACTACCGTTTATTAATTACTCATAACTTCTTCATACACATCTCGATAGATGCGCATGCGCAGTTCAGGCTTGCGCAGTTGGGCTTGCGCAAACACTGGTCTTTCGGCTGAAGGGATATTACGAAGCAGACTAGTGTACTTTTGTTACAGAACCCGACAGTTGAGTCATACAAAACAATCTGTGACATTTGTGCCAAATCATGTGCATAGCAACAGGTATTCATTTCCTCTTTGAACCATTTGGTCAAATACTATAAAAAGTTGTACAGCACACTTTTGGAGTCCAATACTTGCACTAATCCCCAGCTCGCCAATCAAAGAAAGTTCTCCTATCCGAAATAAGATGAAACAAATAAACACGTTCTTTACTTTTTTTTCAGTCATATTAAATTTAACAAAGAAAAAAGAAAAATTATTTTAAAATATATATAAATATAAAACATTTGTTAATTTACGTGTTTTCAAAAAGGAACTATTTTGTTATTTTCCGTATTAATAGTTTAATGTATGAGTGGATGAGTACCTTAAGTCTTCCTTTTTTGCGTTTTTTAATAATTATAAATAAATAAAAGCTAAAAACTTCTATTTTAAGCCTTAAATGTCTTGTTTTTTCTTCATAATAACTCGAAACCAGTTTCCTAGTAAAGTTAAGAACAGAAAACTGGTTTTCGTATAAGTCCTAATATACGTATAACCCCTAAACTCTAATAATTTTTAATATGGAATATTATTTTTAGGACCAAAGAAAAAATTAAAATAGCTACAGAAAATTTTGGATTTTTTAAGTTGTAATTTATACATTCTAAGTTCAAAAGCACATCAAATAATATTATCATTTCTTTACATTACCGGTTTGGGAAGCTTTTTCTTACAAGCTACATAGTTGTCACAACGTTCTTGATTTCCAGCTGAAAAATAAATTCATTATAAAAGGGTTTTTTTTTTCAAATAAAAAAGGATATTTGGAATACATTTAAAAGTAAACATTCTTGCTACATGCGGATGATTATATGAGAACAAAGCACTGTTCAATCTATGTATTAGTAGTTTAAAACGTAACTGTTGTTAAACAAAAATAACTTTTTTTTGTCATCAGAAAGCATTGTTTATAAATACACATGACACAGAATCTTATAAACCCCTTCTTCAAAGATCTTCTTCAGGTTTCTGTCTCTGTTTCCCCAATTCCATCTTTTTTGGACTGAAATGAAAAACCAGTTTCTTTATGCAGCAGCGCTCTCTCTTGATCAAATCATAAAACTGTTTGAATTATAACTATGATCCATAGAATGACACTCCCGAATTTTGTGCACTTCCGATGAAACAGTAGCATACTCTGCATTTAGAAACTGGGATAGAGTAAATATACTTTCTGATTGCTATCTTAAAGAATTCTTTCTCTGCGGAAACATTTGATGCAGAGCGAATGGATCAATCACATCCATCCATTAATTGATTTATTTTAAATAAGGGATACTGTACACTGGGGGCTTATGCCATTTACCCTACTTTAATTTGCTCTTTTAATATACATTTCTAATCATTATAAGCATAAAAA